>CAUYQU010005588.1:0-15331 GCA_963574635.1 Cheracebus regulus
CAAAAATTTTTCATTTTAACAAATTAAAATAACCATTGTAATTAATTTTTGGTCCAATTACTTAATCCTTTTTTTTTTTTTTTTTTTTTTTTTTTTTTTTTTTTTGAGACAGAGTCTCACTCTGTCACCCAGGCTGGAGTGCAATGGTGTGATCTCGGCTCACTGCAACCTCCGCCTGCTGGGTTCAAGCGATTCTCCTGCCTCAGCCTCCTGAGTAGCTGGGATTACAGGTGCCCACCACCATACCCGGCTAATTTTCGTATTTTTAGAGGAAATGGGGTTTCACTATGTTGGTCAGGCTGGTCTGGAACTCCTGACCTTGTGATCTGCCCACCTCCCAACGTGCCTCCTAATGTGCTGGGATTACAGGTGTGAGCCACCATGTCTGGTAACTTATTACTTTTTTTTTCTACATCTTCAATTCCCTTCCAATCCTTGTTTAAAATACAGTTTCCTTGACCATTTATGCACTTACAACATGCATGGAATACATTTTGATATCAGTGCAAACATCTTAAAAGAAGGAAGAATATTCTCATTATGTCCTTTTAGCAAAATTAGATAGTCCATCACCAAATACTGCATCTGATCCTTCCTGTTGGTTGACTAACTGAATGAAAATACCACATTTCCTTTTTTATCCTTAGAAATGTATCATTCAGTCATCAAGCGCTTTGGCTGATATGATCAATGTTACCATCATTGTTGGAATCTAGAGAGCTGTTCTGTCTCTATGCATTTCTCTCTGAGTCATCTCATAATTGTTAAATCTCTTCCTGTCTCAAACTTTGTTTCCTTAGCCGTTTGGGCATAAAGAAGGAATTCTGAATTTCCAGCTGTATTCAGTGAAGTCTAACACAGCACTACAAGCATGGTGTCACTGTCTTTTATACATTCTTGAGAAATACTGTAGGACTTTGGCCACTGCAGCAAGAACTCTGAAGGCCGATGTCCCAGTGCTGGTTCATTTCAACATGATCTCATCCTGCTAGGTGATTCTGTCATTTTTATTTTGTTGTTGTCTCTCTCTTTTCTTAAAGCATAGTTGGGAACAATTGAAGAGTAATGATGAAATATTATTTAGGATAATATAGTATATTACTGAGGTTAGATATAGTCAGATTAAAATCAATATCACTAAGACTGCATAATGTGTCAGTGTGTCATAGGTAAATAAAAGGGTTTAATGGATCCAGATGATAATTGCAAAATAGAATGAGGTGTTTTGTTTTGTTTTGTTTTGTTTTGTTTTGTTTTTTTGAGACTGAGTTTCACTCTTGTCGCCCAGGCTGGAGTGCAAAGGTGCCATCTCGGCTCACTGCAACCTCCGCCTCCCAGCTTCAAGTGATTCTCCTGCCTCAGCCTCTCAAGTAGCTGGAGCTACAGGTGTGTGCCACCACACTCAGCTAATTTTTTGTATTTTTAGTAGAGACAAGGTTTCACCATGTTGGCCAGACTGGTCTCAAACTCCTGACTTCAGGTGATTCACCTGCCTTGGCCTCCCAAAGTGCTGGGATTACAGGCATGAGCCACTGCACCCAGCCAGAATGAGCTTTATTTTATAAAGAAAATAAGTGATTTATTTTGGAAGACATCTAAGAATAAAAATCATGAATACCAATCCTGACTTTGATATGGCACTGCTAGCCTCATAAAACAAACTGGGAGTATTCCTTTCTGTTCTATTTTCTGGATTGTATAGAGTTGTTATTCTTTCTTAGATATTTGAATTAACCAGTGAAATCATCAAGTCCTGGAATGTCCTTTGTTGGAAGGTTTGTAACTATAAATCCAGTTAATTTAATAGTTATTGGATTATTCAGAGTTTCTATTTCATCTCGAGTGAGTTTTGGTAATTTACATCTTTCAAGATGTTGATCATCAAAGTTGTCAAATTCATGGAATTAAAATGGTTCATAGTGTTCTTTTATTAATTTTTTAAGTATCTGTGTTTAGTGAGATTCCTTATTTCATTTATGATTTTCATAGTTGGTGTCTTCTCTCCTTTCTTCTTCATCAGCCCAGCTAAGGCTTATCACATCCATAGATCTTTTAAAAGAACTAGCTTTTGTTTTATTGATTTTTCTCTATTTTTCTGTTTTTAATTTCACTGATTTTTGGTCTTTATTATTTCCTTCTTTCTGCTTGTTTTAGATTTAGTTTCTCTTTTATACTTTCTTAAATTGGAAACTCATAGTTTTTATTTGAGTCCTTTTTTCTCTGATATAAGCCATTAATGTAATGGGTTTCCCTGTAGGCACTGATTTAGCTATATTTTACAAATTTGAATATGTTATAGTTTTTATTTTTATTCATTTCAAATTATTTTCTAATTTCTCTTAAGAATTCCTCTTGGATCCATGGGTTATTTAGAAGTGTGTTGTTTAATTTCAAAATATTTACATAGTGTTCAGGCCGGGTGTGGTTTCTCACACCTGTAATCCCAGCAGTTTCAGAGGCTGAGATGGGCATATCACTTGAGATCAGGAGTTTGAGACCAGCCTGGCCAGCATGGTAAAACCCTGTCTCTACTAAAAATACAAAAAAAAAAAAAAAAATTAGCTGGGCCTGGTGGCAGGTGCCTGCAATTCCAGCTACTGAAGAGGCTGAGGCAGGAGAATCGCTTGAGCCCAGGAGGTGGAGTTTGCAGTGAGCTGAGATCATGCCATTGCACTCCAGTCTGGGTGACAGAGTGAGACTCCATCTCAAAAAAAAAAATATTGCATAGTGTTTAAATATTGTTCTGTTATTGATTCAAGTTTAATTTTGTTGTGGTGAGGGAACATATCTTCTGTGATATTCTTTTTAATTAGTTGAGGTTTGTTTTATGGCCCCGGATATGGTTTGTCTTGGTAAATATTCTGTGTATACTTGAAAAGAATGTATATTCTGGTGCTGTTGGGTGGAGTGTTCTATAAATGTCAGATCAAGTTGGTTATTAGTGTTGTTCAGGTCTTCTATATTCTTGCTTATTTTCTGTCTCCTTATTCTATCAATTAGTAAGAGAGGAGTGTTGAAGTCTCCAGCAATAGTTTTGGATTTGTCTATTTCTTTTCCTAGTGCCATCAATTTATGCTTCACATATTTGAAACTCTGAGAAAAAGAATTCTGTATTATAGTTTCCTAGGAATTTAGCGTTTCTATTGCTACTCCTCTCTTTCTGAAGTTCTAAGTTTCTCTCTCTATCATTCTTCTTCCCCTGAAGAACTTCCTATAGGATGTCTTTTAGAGCAGGTCTGTTGGAGACGAATTTCATTTTCTTTTATTTATAATATCTTTATTCTCAAAAGATATTTTTGCTGGATATACAATTTGGGGTTAACAATTCTTTTGTTCCAGCACTTTAAAAATGTTGTTCCACAGTCTTCTGGCCTCCATCATCTGTGGCAAGAAGTATGCACGTATTCCGGTTTTCTCGTATCTTATATGCATATACCATTTTTCCAGGCTTCTTTCTTCCTTCCCTCCTTCCCTCCTTCCTTTCTTTCTCTTTTTCCTTCCTTCCTTCCTTTCTTCATTCATTCTTTCCTTCCTTCTTTTTTGGAAACAAGGTCTCTCACTCTGTCACTCAGGCTAGAGAGCAGCGGTGCAATCACAGCTCACTGCAACCTTGATCTCCCAGGTCCAAGTGATCTACCTCAGGCTCCCAAGTAGCTGCAATCACAGGCAAGCACCATCATACCTAAATTTTGTATTTTTTGTAGAGACAGGGTCTCACCATGTTGCCCATGCTGGTCTCGAACTCCTGAGTTCAAGCAATCCTCCCTCCTCAGCCTCCCAAAGTGCTTGGATTACAGGCATGAGCACCCAAGCCAGACCATTCCGGCTATTTTCAGTATTTTTTTTTTAATCTTTAGTTTCTCAGATAATTGAGTATAATTTATGATTTGATTTGTTTGACCATTGGGTTTTTGGTGTTTTCTGTTTGTTTTGTTTTTGCTTATCCCTTTTTGGATTTACTGAGCTTCTGAATCTGTAAATTTATGTTTTACGCCAAATTTGTGGCATTTTCAAAATTCTTTTTCTGTACCCATCTTTTTCTTCTCCTTTTGGTACCTCAATGACATGAAGCTTAGACCTTTTGGTTTTGTATCACAGGCTTTGTATCACGGGTTTTGTATCTCTGAGACTGTGTTATTTTTATTTTCTCTTTTGTTCAGTTTGAGAGATTTCTATTCATGTGTTTTCAAGTTTGCTGACTCCTCTGTCATTCCATTCTACCACTGAGCCAATCTAGTGAAGTCTTGTTTCAGTTATTGTATTTTGGTTATTTCCTTTTTCCTTCTTCTTTCTTTCAAGTAGGTTTGCTCTTACTCCATGAATGTAACAGCTGCTTTACAATCTGACAATTTCAACATGTGGTTAACCTTGGGTTTGGTGTCTGTTGTCTTTTACCTCACACATTATTGAGATTTTTCTGTTTTTTTTAATATCACTTGGACTGTATTCTAGATATTTTAAGTGTTTGATTATGACACTCTGGTTCTGTTAAAATCCTCTGTAGTGTGTTGATGTTTTGTCATTATTTTAGCAGGCAATCAGCCTAGTGAATTGTAGACTGCAAGTCCTAATGTGCCTTCTGTGGTTTTAATATCAGTTTTGTTTTCAAAGTCATTGCAGGGCTCTTCAGGAAAGCCCATGTGTGCACCACCCAGAAGTCAGTCTTAACTACACAGTAATCATGTTCTCAAAGCTGGTGAGTTCCGCCTTGGCACACATCAGAGGTGAACCTGGAACTTCCTGCACAGATGTCCCTTCTTCTAGCTCTCTCTTCTCTATGATTTCCCTCACACTCTGTAGCCCCCAAGGTCTACTTTTCTGGGTCTTCTGTCTAGAAAATCTTAGGTTTTAGCCTATCTGTGCTGCTATGCATGTCTCATGATGAGGGCCACCTTCAGGGTCCTAGTGAGAGAAGAAAAGAGAGAGAGAAAAAAATTAACATGGATTTCCTAACACTCCTTGAATCACAGGGCTCCCTTTTCCCATTTCCTCTGGTTAGAGAAAATTTTAATGTTTTGGCCACTGCTGTCGTTGGTACCACTACAAAAGTGCAGTCTCAGAACTGGGCTGGGAGAGTAATGAGAAACAAAAAAGGGAATTCTCACCGCTCTTTGTCCTGAAGAGGCCCTCCATCCTAGCTCGCTGGTCAGAAAGTCTGCCTTTCTTTTGGACCTTTTTCTGTTCATATCTGCTGCACAGCTCCAGAATTAGTACTGCTGTTGTCTGAGCTGGGAACATGGGAGGAAAGCCCCATGAAACTCATAACTTTATCATTCTTCAAGTTTGGATTTCTCTCTCCATCAGCCTTCTGTTATTTACCTTTTAGTGTCCTCAGATAGTTGCTTTTTATATTCTGTGTAGGACTTTGGGTTGTCATAAGAAGGAGAGAAAGAATGAAGTGTGCCTACTCCATCTTAACTGGGACTGGAAGCCCCTCCCAAGACCCTTGTACTGCCTGGAGTGTGTTCCTGAAGTCTTCACACAGCTGTCAAGAGTGGCTCCCTGGTCTTCCTGACAGTCTTCCCTGCCCCATCCTTTTCGGTCACATGTAGTATCTGAAATTATCTGAATCACTTATTTTTCTTGTGTGTTTGTTCTAAGTTTCCCCATCACAGTGTAAGCCCCTTGAGAATGTGGACTCTGTCCACATCGCTAGTCATTGTACCTGCAGGGCCTAGAGCAGCACACAGTGACTGTTCCTGTGTATCTGTGACTGAGGAATTGGCTGACAGGAAGGAAGGCTGGGTCTGACTGATTGTCAAGATTAACAAGCTGGGCAGTAGGACAGGAAGTAAATAACCACTAGAAAACCTCCTGATCTCTCGAGAAGGACAAGTATATAAAATGAGAAAGGGGGAAAATGGATGGAAAATCAGTAGGACCCACTGATTTGCACATGGATAGCAAAGAAATAATCAAGCCTTATAGCCTAGAAAAGAAACCAGGATGTGGAAAGCAGGGGCCAGAGGGCTCTTTGGATATGTGTTTAGATAGTGAGATCAGTTGGGATGCATTGATTTTGCTGAGATAGCACATGCTCCTCAGGGGCTCTGTGACAGTACTTTTGGAAGGTTCAGATGAGTCCTCTGATGAGGGTAGGATTTAGGAGAAGTCTAAAGGTGAAGGTAGAGAAATACAGACATCATTAGGACTTACAGTCCTTTTAAGCAAAAGTTGTAAAAATGCAACGTAATTCCATCAATCGTCCAAAACCTTTCATGGCAAAGTAGTGATCAGGGATTGGCTGGTTGAGCTTTGGATCCCTCTCCACCCTTGACATTCCATGATTCTGTAGAGTCCGGTAGCCAGTTGGAGAAAGATGGCACAGAGAAGCAGGTGAGCTTGTAGTACTAGTGGCACAGACTTATGGGCAAGCAGCAGCAAGGCTGTAGTTGGGGACCTCGGAAGAGATGATCTCTCAGAAGAGAGTGGGGAGAGGCAGCATGGTCAAGGGCAGGGGGAGCCAGGTGGAGAAGGAAAATCACAATGACAGCAGTTTACACTGGCCAGGCGCCAGGGTGGGTGTACACATGGACTTTACACCTTTTCCTCCACTCCTGATTTGTTCTAGTGCATGGAATGATCCAGGGCATCCCAGCCTCTCCAGCCTCCGCCTTGATTGTGCTTTACTGTGGCCTAGCAGGGACCTCTGAGCACAGGGTCTTTTTTTTGTTGAGACAGAGTCATGCTCTGTTGCCCAGGCTGGAGTGCAGTGGTGCAGTCTCACTGTAATCTCTGCCTCCCAGGTTCAAGCAATTCTCCCACCTCAGCCTGTGTACTAAAAATACAAAAATTAGCACAGGGTCTTTTATTAAGTGTCTATCCTGTGAGTAAATATGACAGGATTTTGATCATTTTTATTTTTGAGATGGAGTCTCACTCTGTCACCCAGGCTGCAGTGCAGTGGTGTGATCACGGCTGACTGCAACTTTCACCTCCCAAGTTCAAGCACTGCTCCAGCCTCAGCCTCCCGAGTAGCACGCCACCACACTAGCTAATTTTTGTATTTTTAGTAGAGATGGGATTTCACCATGTTGGCCAGGTTGGTCTTGAACTCCTAACCTCAAGTCATTCACCCGCCTTGGCCTCCCAAAGTGCTGGGATTACAGGTATGAGCCACCGGTGGCACCCGGCTATACCTTTAAATCCTACAAGCCTCACCTTGGAAAATGAGCTGAGACTGAGAAGCTCCCCCACTGTTTCCCAACCATTTCCTATAGTCTCCATTATCTCTCCAACTTGCAAATTCAGAAATAAAAAGTTTTTAGCTGTTTTCCTCCCAAGACACTTAATGTTATATGTGTTTCCCCCTTCTGAGAACAAATGAGCTCTGTTTGTTTTGTGTGCTGGAAAAAAAAGTTGAATATCATTTATCTGAAAATAAACAAGGACTTAGAAAATTTAAGGAGACTTCCCTAACATGCAGCTGGAGAAATAGGACTGTATTTTAAGAATTAAGTTAAACCAGATGTGAAATAACAGACTTTAATGGTATCCTTGAAACAAACAAGGGGATAGGAAAACCCCTCGGGAGATTAATGAGCCCATTAAATTTAAACACAGTTATTTATTATTTTTTTTCTTTTAAGACCAAAACAGAAGGTCGCGGATTCAGAACTAGCTTGTGAACAGGCTCATCAGTATCTTGTTACCAAAGCAGAAAACAGATGGTCAGACTTGTCTAAGGTAAGAAAATGATTATTTCCTTAAAAGGAAAGAAAATCTATTTCAATGTTTCAATATCACTGGGATGATCAAGCTGTTCAGATCCAGCTGCTAAGATGGGAAAACAGCTCTGTATACCCAATGTGGGGTCTCCTGCTATTCTTAAAAGACTTTCTCAAACTAAATTCTCACATTCAAGGTCAAGTGATGTTTAGAAAGATAAGTAATTGTTGGAGTTACATGGGCAGAAGTTCCTGACATTATTTCAGGCTTGATATGAATTAAAAATGTATTAGGTTGGTGCAAAAGTAATCGTGGTTTTTGCCATAACTTTAATGGAAAAACTATAATTACTTTTGCACCGACCTAATACATGAAAAATATAAGATGCTGTCATGCTTAATTTTACACAAAATAAACATGGATTTTAAAGAGCTGTTTCTTCCTGTCTTGCCAAAATCATAGAAGCACATGTATAAGGCAGATACCCACCACGTGCAATCATATAAACTCTGATTATGGTATTGAGATGGGGATATCTAATACAACAGAGCCAATGACAGCCAGACCTACAGGATAATAGAACTGCATGTGCAAAACTGAGTTTGTCCTGAAATCTAGGCTGTGAGTTCACCACTTTATAATGCAACAAGAATGCAATAGCTTCCCTCTAAAGAGTATTTTTTAAACTGCATTATAGAAATATTTTATATAATTTTGAAAAATGTCTCCACTTTGTTTCATTTGGTCATTTTCTTTCTGTGTTTCTCTTTCTTAGCCTGTGTTCAATATGAAATTTTGTCCTTGAAGTCTTGCTGACTTCTGGGACTGCCTCTACACAGCCTTCTGCCCTACACAGACTGGACTGTCTGTGCTGTGGACTCCATAGAGTGAACTGTCTGCTCTGTGGACTTCATAGAATGGACTGTGCTCTGTGGACTCCAAAGAGTGTACTGTCTGTGTTGTGGACTTTATAGAGAGGACTGTCTGTGTTGTGGACTCCATAGAGAGGAGCATCTGTACTGTGGAATTTATAGAGTGGACTGTCCTGTGGACTCCATAGAGTGGACTGTCTATGCTGTGGACTTCACAGAGAGGACTGTCTGTACTGTGGACTCCATAGAGAGGACTGTCTGTGCTGTGGACGCCGTAGAGTCGACTGTCTTTGCTGTGGACTCCGTAGAGTGGACTATCTGTGCTGTGGACTCTATAGAGAGGACTGTCTGTGCTGTGGACTCCACAGAGTGGACTGTATGTGCTATGGACTTCATAGAGTAGACTGTCTGTTCTGTGGACTTCATGGAGTGGACCATCTGTGCTGTGGGCTCCATAGAGTGGACTGTCTGTGCTATGGACTCTGTAGAATGGACTGTTGGTGCTATGGACTCTGTAGAGTGGACTGTCTGTGCTCTGCCCTCTATGGAGTGGACTGTCTGTTCTGTGGACTCCATAGAGTTGACTGTCTGTGCTGTGGGCTCTGTAGAGAGGACTAGGACTCTCTGTGCTGTGGACTCCATAGAGTTTGCTGTCTGTGCTATGGACTCCATAGTGAGGACTGTCTGTTTTATGGACTCCATAGAGTTTACTGTCTGTGCTGTGGACTCCATAGAGTGGGCTGTGTGTACTGTGGACCCCATAGAGTGGACTGTCTCTGTTGTGCCCTCTTTGGAGTGGAGTGTCTGCACTGGCCCATGCCAACCAGTCTCACAGACTGGAGCTCTGAGTGGCCCACTTTCAGAGCAGCCCTTTAGGTTCAGGTTAAAGGGCAGGGTCTGGACTAGAAACTGCAGCTGACCCAGTTAGCACCAGCTGAGAAGAAAGTATGATTTACTGTTTTGTATCATCCTCTACACCTTCTCTACCAACTTCTCTTTAACCTCCTCTCACTAGGGTCTGACTTAAAGAGATGAACCTCTTTGCTCTCCAGCCATCCTTGCCTCTCAGCTGGCCCCAGACTCTCTTCCCTCTTCCACACTCCCAGTTGCCACTCTCCTGGTCTCTTTCTCCTCCCCTCCCACAGTCTGCCCTATCAGGCAGATCAGACCAGCCTCCTGGCCGCCATCTGCTGATGCTGTTCTCTGTGGACCCCAGGGACTCCTGAGTGACAATTCCAGGCCCCTTTCCAGCTTCCTTCTTTCCTGCTTGGATTTATTTAGCACATATTGTACCCCAGTAATGCACTGGAATGCAGTGGTAACCACAGTTAGTCTGATCCCATCTCATGAAGATCACACACCAGTGGAAATGACTGACAGTCAACAAGCAACAAAGCCCATTGTTAACAAAGCAGATCAGTGCTGTGAAAAAAATAATGATAAACAGACTGTTGGAGAGTGAGCGACAGGTGGGTTGGCGGGCCTTTGTTTCTGCAATCAGGCCATGGAGTGAGAGTTCCTGTTGTTCTGCATCCTCATGAGCATTTGGCGTTGTCAGTGTTTTAATTTTGGGCATTCTAATAGTGGTATCTCATTCCTGTTTAATTTTTATTTTTCTGATGATATCTGATGGGGAGCATCTTTTCATATGCTTATTTGCCGTCTTTCTATATATGTTTTAGTGAGGTATCTACTAAGTTTTTGGCCCATTTTTTAATTGGATTGTTTGTTTTCTTCCTATTATTGGATTTTAAGAGTCCTTTATCAGATACGTCTTTTGCTCATATTTTCTCTCAGTCTGTGGCTTGTCTTTCATTTTCATGTCATTGTCTTTTGCAGAGCAGATATTTTTGATCTTAATGAAGCCCAGCTCATCAATTCTTTCTTTGATGGATTGTGTCTAGTAAGTCACTGCCAAACTCAAGGTCATCTATATTTTCTCCTATGTTATCTAACAGGAGTTTTGTAGTCTGTATTTTATAATTAGGTTTGTGATCTATTTGAGTTAATTTTTGTGGAGGGTATAAGGTCTGTGTCTGGATTCGTATATTTGCAGGTGGAAGTCCAATTGTTCCAGCAGCATTTGTTGAACAGACTGTCTTCGCTCTATTGAATTGCCTTTGCCCCTTTGTCCAGGATGGGTCGATTGTATTTATGTGGGTCATTTCTCAACTCTATTGTGTTCCACTGGTCTACCTGTCTTTTCTTTAACCAAAACCACTCTCGTGATTACTGCAGCTTTATAGTAAATCTTGACATCAGGTAATGTTAGTTATCCAAATTTGTTCTTTTTTTTTCTGTGCAGAATTATGTTGGCTATTCTGAGTCTTTTGCATCTCCATATAAACTAGAGTAGCTTATGGATCTCTACAAAACAACTTACTAAGATTTTGATTGGGATGTCATTGAATCTATATTTGATGCTATTGAGGCTTCCTGTCCTATATAATTCCATGATGTATATATTCTAGTTTCTTTATTCAGTCTGCCGTTCTTGAGCATTTAGGTTGATTCTCTGTCTTTGCTATCGTGAACGGTGCTGCAATGAATATACCTGTGCATGTATCTTTATGTTTATATTACATAAATAAATTAGTATAATTATATAACTATACTAATATAAACTAGTATAATTATATAATTATACTAATATATTTATGTAATATAAAGATATATGCATAGTATGATTCTAATTATATAATTATAATTATACTAATATATTTATATAATATAAAGATATATGCATGGGTATAATTATATAATTATAATTAGTATATTAGTATAATATAAATATAGTATAATATATTATGAATACATTATATTTATATATAATATGTTATACATATAATATAAATATAGTATAAATGGAGTATCTCTGTTTAGTTTTTTGCAAAAATGAAACATTTTTCATCAGAGTTTTGTAGTTTTCATTATATAGCTCTTGAATAGAAGAGCTCTTGTAAATAAGACCAGGCTGGTTTGGAATTCCTGGCCTCAAATGATCCTCCCACCTCAGCCTCCCAAGTAGCTGGGATAACAGGTGTACACCACCATTCCTGGCTAATATTTTATTAGATTTATACCTAAGTATTTCATTTTGTGGGGTGCTAATGGAAATGACATTGTAGTTTTCTTTAACTTTTATTTTAGGTTCAGGGGTAACATGTGCTGGTTTGTTATATAAGTAAATTCATGCCATGGGGGTTTGTTTTAAGATATTTCATCACCCAGGTACTAAGCTTAATACCCAATTTCGTCACCCAGGTACTAAGCTTAATACCCAATAGTTATCTTTTCGAATCCGCTCCCTCCTCCTCCCTTCCACCCTCAAGCAGGCCCCAGTGCCTGTTGTTCCCCTTTGTGTCCAGGTGTTCTCATCATTTAGCTCCCACTTATAAGCGAGAATACAGGTACTTGGTTTTCTGTTCTTGCATTAGTTTTCAAAGGATGTTAGCCTCCAGCTCCATTCGTGTTCCTGCAAAGGACATGATCTCATTTTTTTGTATGACTTCGTAGTATTCCATGATGTATATATCCCAGTTTCTTTATCCAGTCTATCATTCATGAGCATTTAGGTTGATTCCATGTCTTTGTTATCGTAAATAGTGCTGCAATAAACATACCTGTGCATGTATCTTTATGTTTATATTACATAAATATGTTAGTATAATTATAATTATATAATTAGTATATTAGTATAATACATTTGTATTAGTATTATATAAATATAGTATAAATATATTTATACTATATATTTTTAATATAACATACTTATATGTTATATTTATACTATATAGTTTAAATATATTTATAATATGTATATTAGTATCTTATACTATGCTATATTTACACTATATTTATACTAAATATGGCAATTGTGAATTGGATTACATTCCTAATTTGGCTCTCAGCTTGGCTCTTGGTGATATATAAGAATGCTAGTGCTTTTTGTGTGTTGATTTTGTATCCTGGGATTTTGCTGAAGTTCTTTATTAGCTGAAGGAGCATTTGGGCCAATACCATGAGGTTTTCTAGATATAGAATCATGTCGTCAGCAAACAAGGATACTTTGACTTCCTCTCTTCCTCTCTTGATCTGCTTTATTTCTTTCTCTTGCCTGACTGCTCTGCTCTTGGCCAGGACTTCCAATACTACATGGAATAGGGGTATTGTATATTTTCTTCAAATCTTGCTCATTGCTAGTATATAGAAAAATGATTGACTTTTGTGTATTAACCTTGCTTCCTGCAACCTTGGTATAACTGCACATTAATCCCAGAAGGTTTTTTTGTTGATTCTTTTGTATTTTCTTTATAGATGATCATGTCATCTGTGAACAAAGAGAGTTTTATTTCTTTCTTCCCTACCTGTATACCTTTTATTTTCTCTTCTTGTCTTACAGCATTAGCTAGGACTTGAGTATAATGTTGAAAAACAGTGGCAAGAGGGATATTCTTGCCTTGTTCCTGATCTTAGTGGGAAATCTCCTTTCTCTTCATTAAATATGGTGTTAGCAGTAGGCTTTTTGGTAGATAGTCTTTATCAAGTTTGAGGAAGTTCTCCTCTATTCCTTGTTTACTGAGAGTTATTATCATGAATGGGTGTTGGATTTTCTCAAATGCTTTTTTTGCATGTGTTGATATGATTGTGCATCTGTATCTGTTAATATGATTTTTCTCCTTTTCTCTGACGATATAATGCATTACATTTATTGGTATTCAAATGTTGAAACGGCTTTATATACCTGAGATAAATCCCACTCAGCCATGGCGTATCATTCTTTTTATACATTGCTGGATTTGATTTATTAATATTTTGTTGAGGATTTTTTTTTGCATCTATGTTTATGAGAGATAATGTTGTGTCATTTTCTTATAATATCTTTGTCTGGTTTTGGTATTAGGGAAATACTGGTATCATAGAATAAGTTAGGAATTATTCCTTCCACTTCTATGTTTTTGGCATAAGCTCTTGTAAAGTTTTCTGCTTGTGAGTGTCTGTCCCAGTAAGTTATGATTCTCTGTATTCACCTGTCTATCGCTCCAGTTTGGGGGACAGTGATTTGGCCTGTAATTACACTTCTTTAATGATTTAAGAAGAGTTGTTAATTTTCCAATTTGTTCAGATTTTTACCTGTTGTTGGGACAGAGTGGTAACTTCCAAGTTTCTTACATGCCAGACCTGCCACAAGATTTTAAAGGGATTTTGAAATCCTACAGACTCAATCTTTTAAAAGCTTAATTTTTTTTAAAGTTATGACTCTACTATGGAGTATATAAAATGCATATATACAATTTTAAAAAGTTTAAAGTAGTCACCATGTAACCACCATTCAGATGAAGGAAAAGAATGTTGCCAATGTCTTAGACCAGGAGCCAGCACACTTTTTCTGTAAAGGCCCAGATGGCAAATATTTTTTACTTTCTGTCAAAACTGCCCAATACTGTAGCATTTGGTACTATCAGACTTCCTATTTTTTCCACTCTAGTAGATGTGTAATAGTATCTCACTGCAGATTTGATGGACATTTTGTTGGTTATCAGTGAGATTGAATATCTTCATTTGTTCATTCATTGGTCAGGTTTCCTTTATTGTGAAGTGGTGGCTTGAGACTTTAAATCTTCATACTGGTTTGTCTTTTTCTCACTGGTCAACAGAACCTGTTACTGTGGTCATAGTGTACACTGCTCTGTGGGTCCTGCTCTTTTGTAAGTGACATGTGGTGCAACTATCATCTCTCAGTCTCTATTCTGTGTTCTTACCCTTTTTATATGGTGTCTTTTGATAAATATAAGTTCTTTCTAATGTAGTCAAATTTACTAACATCTCTCTGTAGGTCTTGTTTAAGAATTCTACCCTGGAGTCATCATTAAGATATTCTCTCACATTCTCTTATAGGAACTTGACAGTTTCAACTTTCACACTCAGGTCTTGAAATCTGAACTAGATGCTTCCCAAGTGTTGTGAGGCCGGGACCCAGTGTAATTTTCTCTGTATGGAAGTCCAGCTGTGCCAGCGCTGGTCATTGTGAAGTCTCCTTTCTCCTGGCTGATCTGAGCATCACCACTGCCTACATCATAGCCCTCAGGTGTTACTGACCTCCTTATTCTATTCCATTGATCAGTTTGTCTGTGCTGGCACCTAAATCACATCTTTGTCATCACTATAACTTAATGATACATCTTAATTAATTGGTAGGCAACTCCCTCTCTCTTGTTCTTCAAGAGTTTTGAATAGCTTTGTCGAGTTTCACAAAGAAAATGACATCTTTACTATTCTATTTGAGTCTTCTGATTCATGAACATAGTGTCTCTCCATTTATTTTGATCTTCTTTAGTGTCTTTCAATAAAGTTTTATACTTTTCTGTATAAAGGCATTTCTCAGATATCACAGATGTATTCCTAGGCCTTTGTAATTTTTGATGCCCTTCGTAAATGCTATCTTTTAAAATTTCACTGTATCTGATATATAAAAATGTGATTGATTTTTACCTGTTGATATAGAATCCAGACCGACTGCTAAATTCACCTCTTATAATAATTTATTTGTGGATTCTTTGTATTCCTATGTATACAATCATGTCAGTGAATAATAATAATTGTATTTCTTCCCATCCTATCATTACACCAGTTATCCTTTTTCTTGCTTAATTTTTTTTTTAATTTTATTTTTTATTGCATTTTAGGTTTTGGGGTACATGTGAAGAACATACAATATTGTTGCATAGGTACACATGTGGCAGTGTAATTTGTTGCCTTCCTCCCCTTCACCTATATCTGGCATTTCTCCC
>CAUYQU010005590.1:0-21743 GCA_963574635.1 Cheracebus regulus
GCCTTTAATCCCAGCACTTTGGGAGGCTGAGGTGGGCAGATCACAAGGTCAAGAGATCAAGACCGCTCTGGCCAACATGGTGAAACCCCAACTCTACTAAAAATATTAGCTGGGCATGCTGGTGCCTGTGGTCCCCGCTACTCGGTAGGCTGAGGAAGGAGAATCATTTGAACCCAGGAGGCGGAGGTTGCACTGAACCGAGATCGCACCACTGCACTCCAGCCTGGTGATAGAGCAAGACTCCGTCTCTAAATAAATAAATAAATAAATACAGCACCCACGCCCAGAGATGCTGACCACAAAAACTAAAGTGTTTTTTAATAGGCGTCCATGATTTTGGATGCAGAGGATCTGGGACTCTCAACTTGAAAAGCTTACTCTAGACCCTTGTCACCTGACTCATTATTATTTTTAAATCCTGCCCTAATTATGTAAGTTTCATGGAGACTCAAAGAGAGTTTTCCTTCTTTGAGCTTCCAGTGTCTTTTGCATCTTCCCTTATTATCTCTTAGTAACAACGTGATGTTTTGTGGTCTCTGCTCCTTGAAGAACTCTTGTCTGTTTCCAGTGCCTGAGTGTAGAGGTCAGGCACCATTAAGAGCTTAATGTAATTCATGTTGAATCAGTGAACTCTGGCCACGGGGTTGCCCGTGATGACGGTGACAAGAAGGGCTACTTACGGAGTGGTTCCTGTGTACCAGGCTCTAAGCTAGATGCTTTAGAAAGGTTGTACACTGAGTCTCCAAATCAGGCCTGCGAGATTGAAGCACTATCCCCATTTTACAGATGAGATAAAGGAGGCATAGAAAGACTAAGTCGCCCAAAGCCACTCGGTTAGTCATTGGTGGCGTGGGGATAGGAGCCCTGGTTTGTCTGACTCTGGAGGTCAGTTTTGTTAGTTAGTCCTAAGTGATATGCTGGGTTGGCACTAGTTATCCCACCTCCCAAGCCCAGGGCTGAGGGAGTAGGGTGAGCCTGTTTTACTTCTCTTCTTGCTTCCGGAGGCTGGCCAGGCTCCAGGCAAGCTTCCCGCACAGGCTGCACTTGGAGAAGCCAGCAGCAGCCCCCACCCTCCTTCATTCCCGAGCCCTACCTTGGATAGTTGAAAAGCGGGCCGGGAGGGTGGAATGGTAGATGGCCCCGATAGGAAGGCCCGAACTCAAGATGCCATCGTGCGGCGAGGCAGCTGGCGGGGCTGCCTGGCCAGGTGTTCGCAGCCGCGAACTTGCCTTCCTCTCCCTTTCTCTGGTCTCCTTTCACAAACTTCTCACATGTACTCCCCGCCTGCGCAGCTGCTGCGGGACTCGTCTGTCGGCCGCTGCCTTGCATTGTCTGCAAGGGCTCAGAGGATCCGAGACGCCCAGAGGGATTCAGGGGCCAGAGGCCGAGCATCCGTGAGGGATCGCCACGCGCCAGGAGCCCTCCCCGTCCCCCCAGATGACCCGCCGTGGACAGAGCCCTGGGACTCAGGCAGTGGGACTCCAAACAGGTTCTTACCTCCGCAGTTTCCCCATCTGAAAAATGAGCGGACCCAGCTGAGGGATCTCTGATACACCTTCCTAGTTACATTCTTTCACTAAAATACACATTTATTGGGCAACTATAAGGCAGCCACCATGATAGGAGATAGGAATTTAGCTGTAAACAAGACAAACAACCCTTCACTCCCACTCATTTCACTCCCACCTCCCACTCACCTCAGCCCCTCATAGCCCCATGGAGCTGAGGCTTCTGCATAAGGTAAGGAATAAAAAAGATAGCCTCGGATAGTGATAATTGGTACAGAGAAGATAAACCAGAGCGCTGGAATAGAGAAAATATGGGTAGAAAAGGACGGAGTGACCTTTGAGTCAAGGCCTGAAGGGTAAAATGGAAGACATAAGGAACAGCATATGCAAAGGCCCTGAGGTGGGAGCAAGCTCAGTAAGTTCAAGGAAGAGCGAGAAGGCTTGAATGGCTGGAGTGCAGTGAGTGAACTGGGAGCTTTCTAGTGGCTGTGCAGGAATTGGATTGTCAAGGTTCAGAGTGAAAGAGAAAGGTTCCCAGCTTTTCTGGATTTATTCTTCTGCTTCATGGGGAATCAGGGTCAATAATTTGGACCTGAGGTGCCACTGCTGAGGAGACTATTTCTAATCACTTCTTACATTCAGTGCGTGTCTGTTTTATTCTCCCCTCTTCACCCATAAGTCCTGCTGTGTGTTCATCTTTGAGTGCTCGACCTGGGAATATCTGCGTCATCAGCAGCATGGCTAGCTCTGTGCTATCTGGACTCAATGAGTCCATCCTGGGAGACAAGGACTGGTTTCTCTCTACTCGTCTGCAATTCATAGGCATCTTAAAGTCCAAAGCCATACTGTCAGTTCTCCATGTGACCTAGTGAGTTTTCATCTTTTGCACAGACAAAGAATTAGCCCATTTCTCTTACCCAGCTAGCTTGAAAGAAGAGGTGGTGGACAGAGCACCAGAGGTGTGGATTCAAATATAGGTACGTGCTGGGCACGGTGGCTCACACCTGTAATCCCAGCACTTTGGGAGGCCAAGGCAGGCGGATCATGAAGTCAAGAGATTGAGACCATCCTAACCAACATGGTGAAACTCTGTCTCTACTAAAAATATAAAAATTAGCTGGGTGTGTGGCACGCACCTGTAATCCCAGCTACTCAGGAGGCTGAGGCAGGAGAATTGCTTGAACCTGGGAGGTGGAGATTGCAGTGAGCCAAGATCTCATCACTGCACTCCAGCCTGCTGACAGAGCGAGACTCCATCTCAAAAACAAACAAACAAACAAAAAAAACAAATATGGGTACATGGCTAACCTGCTGGGTGACCTAGACAAGTCACTCATGGGCTCTGAGCCTCAGCTGCCTCATCACTACAAAAGGGCTAGGGAGACAGGCTCCATCCCCCCCGCAGGTGGAGATAGGTCAACATCTTAAGTGTGGATCTGGGAAAGAGGATGGAAGCCAAACCCACTGTCATAAATGGAAATCAAGTTCTGATGGTTCTGTAAGGTCTTCCACAAGTAGAGCTCTGTTGCCTTGTGTATTCATCAAATACTCACTGACCTCCTCTGTGCCTAGCGTATGCTAGGTCTGGGCATACAGTGATGAATGGGGTCCACATGATTCTTGCTGCAAATAGTGCAGAGTCTGCTGTTGTCTTATTCAGCCTTCACAATAAATCCCTGGAAGTGAACATTACTCCCTTAGCTTTTCTATGTAGATAAGGAAACTGAAGTTCAGAGAGGTGAAGTGACTTGTCTAACAGTACCCACCTCGTTGCTTCATGAGCTCTTATTCAGGTGCTGGTTCTGTACCTTCTGTCAGTTAATTTTCACAGAACCCCACCTATAAGGTGGGTACTGCTATTCCCTTTTTCACAGGGGGAAGAACTAAGCCTCAGAGAAGTTAAGTGAGTTCCAAGATGTCACACTGAATAAGTGGCAGGGATAGAATTTGAATTCAGGTCTGCTGATCAGAGACCACAGGCTTTGCCCACACAGTACACAGTCTCCAGGAAAAAGAGGCAAAGCTTCCTGACACTTGTTGACTTTCCCCCTTAAGCTCTGGACTCACAGAGAGACGCAGAGCCATTAACCAGCATCTGTAAAATAAAAACATAAAAATAAAAAATAGAAGAAGAAAAAGAAAAGTTGAAAATAAAAAGAAAGAGGGAAAACAAGTGAAGCCTTTGCTCCCATCAGGGGGGAAATCGGCATCTTGTCGCCTAGCTCCATGCCCTGATTTATGATAAAAAATTTAGAGGAAATCATTTATATTTTAAAGGATCTAAATAGCTGCATGAAAGTTTTATCTAAAGCGCCACTGTATTTATAGGCAGTTCTTCCATGCTGGAGGTAATTAATAGATGTATAAATCACAGGCCTCCCAGCTCCCCTGCCCGCCCAGCTGGATGGTGGTGTGGGTCTTGGTACTTGGGGACCACGTGAGATGAGGCAGACAGTCGTGAAGAGATGGGCACCCCATAATTCACCCATGCACCCCCAGCCCCTTGGTTTGGGAAGCCTTTGCTGAGGTCCCGGGGTTAATTCCCACTAGACTGGTGGATGCGGATCGGCGTCTGTGGTTCCCCACTGCCCAATTCCTTGTCCCTTTCAAGAGTTGTCAAAAGAGAGCCTGAGAGGCCAGCCCCTCTTCTCTGCCAGCCCTGCAGGGCCAAGGAATTTGCTGCTCCAGTCTGGCAGATTTATAACTCCAGGAAGTCCTGTTACATGAAATGCTGGGCTCTCTCACTCCTCCACCCCAGCTTTAGCCAAATGCCCACTTCTCCCTCTGTGCCCCCTGCTCAAGATGCCACGTGCTTGTTTTGGAAAAGGGAATCAGTTGCAAGAGGCCGACAGCTCTCAGCTTACTTTAATTACGGCTGTGAAATATTGATGGTTTTGGCTCTCTCTGTGGCTGCCACACCTTAACGAGCAGGGAGAGAAGCCCAGGGATGAACAAGTTAAGGAAGGCCAGATGGTTTCCCTTCAGAAAAGCCATACAGACCGAGGGAGGTGTCAGTCCCTGAGATCATCATGGATCCCTAAATAATTGATGGGTCTCTTGAATTCAAAAAGGAAAAAAGTGCAGCAAATTGAAATAACAGTGATGACTCATTCGTGGTTGAACCTTTGGAAATGGAGGGAGAACGTGTTCACCTGGTGTGCTGGGGGTAGAGAGGCCTGGGGACAAAGGGCAGCCATCTTGGCCCTCGTCCTTCATTGAGTTCCTTCCAGCAGGCCCAGTTGAGCAGCCTTCTCAGTTGGATATAGGGCAGATACAGCCTTCTTCACATAAACACGCTCCTTTCTCTTCCTTGGGGGACCAGAGATGGTAGGCATGCCTTACTAAGGAGAAACTAAATAGCTCTCTCTTTTTTTCAAAGCTCTTTCATTTCCCATCCTCTGGTAATGTATCACCAAAAAGTAGATTTAAAAGAAACTTACACAGTTACCTCTTTATTTCACTATCATCTGTGGGATTTTGTTTGTTTTTGTTTTTTGGTTTCGTTTTTTGCTTGTCCTGTAGCCTTAAACACAGCCCTACTGAAAGGTGCCAGCCTGGGGAATCAAGATATTTTGACCTCGCGAATTCCTGTTTGGGAGTTAAAGAGGGTGGATTGTTGGTGATGGTGGCAGTGATGGTGGACATCTCACCTTCCAAAGTCCATGTCTTCTGTCTGGGTTAAGCCACTTGGGGTGAACCGGCGTGAAAGGTTATGTCAGCTTTTGACATGATTTCCCCTTGACATATTTTAACACATTAGCCCAGAAGGCTTTTGCAGACTTGCTGTCCCCTTACTATTTATCACTTTACAAACAAAACAAAACATTTACAGTAAATACCACCCCATTCCATTTTTCCCACGTCTATTTATTTAGAATTTATTATATTTATCAAACAACTTTTTAAAAGTTAACAAGACAATGAAAGTCTGACCCAATCATGGGCTCAGTATCCAAGTTCTAGTAAATTACAAATCTGAAAAACCTAAAAGCTCTTCTCTACAATTTTTTCAGACTTCATTTTCTTTCTGTAAAAATGATAAGTCATCCATTTTTTTCTGCTCTTGCGTCTTCCTGAGCAGCATAGAAACTTTTGCATGCACTTGCAACTGAGTTATTAAAATTCAGAACCAAGTCTGGTGGTAAATAGAGGGCTCTGAAAATGGATGTCCTATTCTAAGGGGTTGTAAACTTCACAATATGGTGGATAGGTACTCTGTTACATTTCATTTCACATTTATAACCTCCTTTTTCTCCAAAGAGCACATATACATGACCGGCCATTTTCATTGCAGAAGGAAACGACTGCCTCATTTGTGAATAAGTGGTAACTCTTCCTGATCAGACAGACTTTGATAACTTCTATGAGTGGGGGCGGCTGTGTGGTGGAGAGTGGCCAAAGGGCTTGGGTGAGTCAGGTAAACCTCTGAGTTGAGAAGACCTGAATGGGAAGAAGGAACTAGCCATATGACAGTCTCTGGAAAGACTCTTCTAGGCAGATAGAATGGTCAGGGCTGCGCCCCACAATGGAAATGGGTTTGCATGCTCAAGGGTCAGGAAGAGGGCCACTGTGCTGGAGCCAACAGAACAAAGGGGAGAGGAAAAGGAGATGAGTTAGGGAAATTGAAGAGATTAAATAAGACTTTAAAAGCCATGGTAAGCAATTTATGTTTTGTTCTAAGTGCAGTGCAAGGTTTTAAGCAGGACAGTGATAAGTATTTTGATTAAAAGTCTCATTAAAAATGGCCAGGCGCCTGCAATCACAGCCCTTTGGGAGACTGAGGCAGGAGCATGGCTTGAGGCCAGGAGCTTGAGATCAGCCTGGCTAACATGGGGAAACCCCATCTCTACTAAAAAACAAAAATTAGCCGGGAGTGATGGAGCACACCTGTAACCCCAGCTATTCGGGAGGCTGAAGCACAAGAATCTCTTGAGCCCAGAAGACAGAGGTTGCAGTCAGCCAAGGTCGTGCCACTGCACTCGAGTCTGCGTGACAGAGCAAGACTCTGGCTCAAAAAAAAAGAGAGAGAGAGAAAAGCCTCATAAAAGAGGCAGAATTCAGATTAGAGGCAAGCAGGTGGCAGGGAGGCTTGAAATGATGTCCCCCTGATAGACACATAGTTCACTGTCACAATTCCTTCAGGTGTCAACTCAATCGTCACCTTCTCAGCGAAACTTTCCCTAACAACCCTATTTAAAATTTCAATCAACCAGGCACAGTAGCTTGCGCCTGTAATCCCAGCTCTTTGGGAGGCCAAGGTGGGTGAATCACCTGAGGTCAGGAGTTCAAAACCAGCCTGACCAACACGGCGAAACCCTGTCTCTACTAAAAAAAAAAAAAATCCACAAAATTAGCTGGAGATGGGGGTGGGCACCTGTAATCCCAGCTACTTGGGAGGCTGAAACAGGAGAATCGCTTGAACCCAGGAGACAAAGGTTGCAGTGAGCCATAATTCTGTCACCACCTCATTTCCTCTCCTGTTTTATTTTTTTCTAAAGCAGTCATCATTTTATAAACCTTATAACTATATTTTATTTAGTAGTCTGTTGTCTATTTTCCTAATAGAATATAAGTTTGACGAGAGCAGGGACTTGACTTTAGACATTTTGTATGCTTACTGCCACAAAAAACTGTCTAGAGCTCAATAAATATATGCTGAATAAATCAATTAACCTGAGCTGAGTTTTGACAATATCAGATTTGCATATATGAAGAGAGTCACTGTCTGTATCAGTGGTGAGGCATAGATTTTGAAAAGTTTAGCTCCATCCATATCCCCTTTTCAGGCCCCTATTACTGACAGGGGAGGTCACACAAATTTTTTGTGGTCTTGGAAGGTATCAAAGATGAGTGGCCAATGTGGACATCGACCTTGCCACATAGCACAGTCCCATCATTCTGTGGTAGCCCCGTGGCCTTCCTTCTGTTCCTCAAACATGCTAACCCCATTCCTATCTCAGAAACTTTGATTTCATGGTCCACTATCTAGAATCTTCTTTCTTCCATTGTTTTACCTGGCTGGCTCCTCCTAGTCATTCAGTTCCTAGCAAATGTCACCTCATCAGAGAGGACCTCCCTGACCTTCCCAGACCACCGATCAAAATTACTTCCATCTACCTCATCCTCATATCAGTCACTTTCTATCCCATTACTTCACTCTTACTTTTCAACCTAGCACTTACTACTACCTGAAAATAACTTGTTTCTTTACTAGTTTACTTTTTTTTTTTAATCATCTGTGAGCTCTCACTAGAATATAAGCTCCATGAAAGCAGACAAGGCTAACCTTGTTTGTCATGAAATCTCCAGTGTATGGCATACAGGAGATATGCTCAATATGTGTATTGAATGAATGAATGAATGAATGAATGAACAAGTGAGTCAGACAAGCAAAGGTTAGCCTGGAGCTGCACAGTAAGTGATTGACATTGCCCAGGAAACACAATTCCCAGTCCCCTCCTCCCCATTAGACCACATTGCCTTCCCGATGTATGTGGGAAAAGATACCTGAAAAGATAAACAAGAAGAGCTGAAACTATTCTAAGCCCAAACTAAAAGGGAAATGCTGAGCTCTTGTGGAGGCAAGAGGAAGCATGTCCTGGCTTTGGGAGGATCGCTGCTTCCATTGTTCACCCGAGCCTATGGGTCAAGAAAGCAGATTTCTGACATCATAAAACTGATTAGGACCAAAAAAAAAAAAAAAGAGTCAACACTGGCTATGACATGACTGTTCCATTGTACAATCTGATCGAGGAAATGTATCTAGGATTACCCAGACGGTCAATTATTCATGAGCTAAACGTCCAGGCATCAATTACCTGGCTTGATGCTCTTATTCATTAAGGAGATTGAACAGCCCAACTTAACAAAGCTGGAGAAAGTTGCTAAGTAACAGAAGTTACCTGACCAGCCACAACACTGCAGCCTCCACAATATGAGTCCTTTGATGGCAAGAGAGGGCCCAGGGATCACCAGCAGGA
Source organism: Cheracebus regulus (assembly GCA_963574635.1). Lineage (NCBI taxonomy): Eukaryota > Metazoa > Chordata > Mammalia > Primates > Pitheciidae > Cheracebus > Cheracebus regulus. The sequence goes on from CAUYQU010005590.1 coordinate 8,489, forward strand.
GAGATCAAGTGGTAAACCCCACTGGGGCTAGTTTCAGCTTTAGCAAAGGGAAGGAGGCTGAGGGTGGACAGGCTGGATTTGGAGAAGGCAGAAGGAATGTACAAGATATGACCTAACTCATCTTCTCCAAATGAGGTGGGTGTTTGACAGGAGGAATACAAATATTTCACAACACAAATTAATTACTATTTAAGTAAGAAGTCAAAGATGCTTATCTAGCATTTAATGAATAAAAGTAAACTACAAGTATAACTGAGATTCCCCTGGGTGATACGGATTCTTGGGTTTTCTCTTCAGGTATCCATCTCAGAATGAGTCTAAAAATCATTCTAAGGACAGGGAAATTTATAAGCAGCATATAAAAGTTTATATAGAAGACACAGGGCTCTATATACTCAACATAATTAACTTTCTCCTTGTAAAAACTTGCTCCACTATATATAAAACTGCAGTCCCCTCAACTCCTAACTCCAGTGCTTGCATTACTTTTATCAGCAGAAAAGGCTTATGTATTTTTAGACTTGAGCATACAGATCTTGAAGGAAGGAGTTTGTGTTTTGGACTTCAGTGTATACAGCATTTGACATAGGGGTGTCAGGAAAACAGGATGCCCACCACACCAGATGTGTTGATACCAGACACAGGGTGGATATAGGCAGGACCAGCTACATCATTTGCAGGGCCCAGTTCATAATGAAAGGTTGTTCCCTTGTTCAAAAATTATCAAGAATTTCCAGATGGCAACAGTAGAGCATTTAATCAGGTACAGGCCCCTCCTAAGCACAGGACCTTGTGCAAAGCTAGTTCTCACACCTGAAGTTGTCCCTGGGCTGTAGGGTTAAGTGCACAGGCTTCCAAATGAGACACATCAGGATGCAAGCCCATTTTCTCATTACTGTCTGGAAGGCCCTGATAAGTCTCCATGTTCTCATTTGTAAAGTGGAAATAATGATAGGGGTTTGTGAGGATTAAACAAGACCCTACCTGGTATACGCTAACCACTTCATCAGGGATAATTATCTTTAATGCTGTGGAAATGTTAACAACAAGTCAGTGACTATGGGGCCAGGCTTTGCCAAGCCTGATGCTAAGCATCTGCATAAAGTAACTTTAATAAAAGCACACACAAAAAATGAGGCAAATTCCTTTCTCTTCTCACTTGAGTATCATCTAGTCTCAGTAGTCAGTGGAATTCCTTTCTTCCCACAGCTATTAGCACCTGAGAAGGATCTGATTTTGGTTGATATAAATATTTTATATGAGGTAAGCCTGTTGCAAGTTTGATAACTAAGGTCCATTCCACGTCAACATAATTTGGTTCATATATTCATTAAATACTTTGGTGGTCATACTGAGCACCTGCTGTATTCTGAGTGCTACACCAGGCATTGGGGAGGAAGCAGATAAATTATATGCAATTCTTATCCTCACGGAGGGGGAATGGCCATGGGAACGTGCGTTCTGGAAAATACTGCCACCAGCCCCTCACATGACTGACTTGCTCACATCCTTTTTTTTTTTTTTGAGAAAGTTTCCCTCTTGTCATCCAAGCTGGAGTGCAGTGGTGCAATCTCAGCTCACTGCAACCGCCACCTCTTGAGTTCAAGTGATTCTTCTGCCCCAGCCTCCCAAGTAGCTGGGATTACAGGTGCCTGCCATCATGTCCAGCTAATTTTTATATTTTTAGTATACACGGGGTTTCACCACGTTGGCCAGGCTGGTCTCGAACTCCTGAGCTCAGCTGATCTGCCTGCCTCAGCCTCCCAAAGTGCTGGTATTACAGGCGTGAGCCACCACTCCCAGCTTCACATCCTTTTAAAGATGTCAGTTCAAATGTCAGCCCCTCAGACAGGTCTTCCTTAACTACCCTCCCTCAAGAAGACTACCCAATGACCTGCCACATCTCCCCATGTATTTGCTTCCTAGATCCTGTTGACTTATTTGTAAACAACTGGGATCATGTCTTGTTCATCTCTGTATCTCTAGAACAAAGACCTGACTTGCCTAAGAGGAAAGTAAATATTTTTTGACAAATAATTAATAAAGTCTGGCTGGGCACGGTGGCTCACACCTGTAATCCCAGCACTTTGAGAGGCCAAAGTGGGCAGATCACGAGGTCAGGAGTTCGAGACCAGCCTGACCAACATGGTGAAACCTTGTCTCTACTAAAAACACAAAAGTTAGCTGGATGTGGTGGCACGTGCCTGTAATCCCAGTTACTCAGGAGGCTGAGGCAGGAGAATTATTTGAACCTGGGAGGTGGAGGCTTCAGTGAGCTGAAATCACGCCACTGCACTCCAGCCTGGGCGACAGAGCTAGACTCTGTCTCTAAATAAATAAATAAATAAAAAGCCCTAGAGGAATTTGATAGTGACATGGGAACACAGAGGATAAGCACAGTGCTCTGCCTGTAGTCATTACCGCAGCAGGTGCCATTCACAGGAGCTGCCATCTCAGATGAGCCTTGAGGGATGAGAGGCTGCTTGGTGGGCAAACAAAGTGAGGTGAATCCAGATTGAGGGGACAACATGTGCAAAAGCAAAAGTCCCAAGAGAGCTCGGGAACCACAGGTATTTTAGGAGGCAAAGGGGCAAGGGTCAGGTGACAGGAGGAGAATGAGGAGCAGAAACTACGTCCTCAGATGGAAATGGGAACCAGATCACAAAAGACCTTGCATGCAACTCTGAGAAGTCTGAATTGTATACTGTGGGCAATAAAGCATTTTCCATTTATCTGCCTGCTGTATGCCAAGCATGGGCTAAGTATAAGGGATACAGCAGTGAGTGAGACGTAACATAGTCCCTGCCCTCAGGGAGCTTACCTTCTAGCAGGAAAGACAGACATGATATAATTATTATTTTATCATTAAACAAAAATGATCAAAAGTACTGTGTTTATACATTAGAGAGAAGAACAGGGTGTGATGAGAGTCTGTAACAGGGAGGTCTAACCTGGTCTGGGATTACAGAAGTGTGCTCCCCTACCCTCGGCACCCACTCCTTTTGACTTTCAAATCTCCTGGAAAAATCCATCGCTTGATGCCAAAAGTTAGCTTAAATTTTCCCTACATGTACTAAAGGGGAAAAAATATCTCACATATACTGATGAGCTCAATTAGTCCACTCCCAGAAGGATATATTTGGTCTGATGCCATTTATATACAATTTTTAAATGTGCAAAATGCCATTATTGTTTATGAATACATACATAAAGATGAGGATAAGACTGATGAGCACCAGTAAGTATGGCGGCTCCTTTGAGGACAAGGTTAGAGAAAAGAATACCACTGGAGAGGTTCAGCTGTTTTTATAATGTTTTATTTCTAAGCTGGGGGTAGAAACATGAGCTTATTCTCTGCACATTTTTATAATTTGAAGTATTTCTAAGAAAAAGTTAACTAGTCTGTACTGAGGGGCTTTTTTATTTTTGTATTTGTTTGTTTGTTTGTTTGTTTTGAGACAGAGTCTCACTCTGTCACCCGGGCTGGAGTGCAGTGGCACGATCTCAGCTCACTGCAACCTCTGCCTCCCGGGTTCAAGTGATTCTCATGCCTCAGCCTCCCAAGTAAATGAGATTACAGGTGTCTACCACCACGCCCAGCTAATTTTTGTATTTTTAGTAGAGACATGGTTTCAAACTCCTGACCTCAGGTGATCCACCAGTCGCAGCCTCCCAAAGTGCTTGGATTACAGGCATGAGCCCCTACGCCTGGCCTATGCTGAGTATTTTTGATTAGCCATCATTACCATTAATGAGATTGTGTCATCTGTTCTACAAGAGAGTATTAAAAAAAGGAAATACCTATGTGGTACCAATTCTATCGTGTTTTGCAGGGTAAATAAACTCCAAACCCATACAAATTTTTATTGGGTAAAAACTTTCCTCGGTCCTGTAAGTTCTTATCAGGGCTTCTGTACATAAAACAAGTAAGTAAATGAAGGAACTCTCCTTTTATTTCTTTTACTCTGTCCTTATAAAAGCAACTCTTCTCCTAAACTAGGATCCTTTGGTGACTGGCTGGACCCCTGGAAAACTCCCTTTATCTTTATTTTGGAAACAGGCAACTAAAATGAAAAGCAATCCAGCAAAAGCAAAAATAGCTGGAACCTCCAATTCTCCCCAACAATGCTGAAGCCCAGGCGTCACTGGAACAGCACCCAGTCAGTGGTTAAGTGCATGGCAATGACTGATTCTTTGCGCTGTCATAAATGCCTTCCAACTGTGCCCCTCTGAAGGGACTCCTCGTTTGCATGCATCTCCAGGATCTATGACTAAGGTCAAAGCTAGATTCTGGTAGACAGGAGGAACAATGGGCTTCATCGTTTTCGAATATTTTCTCATGAGTCCATGGTAGATCTCTGTGGCAGGACTTAAAATAGCCATTGAGGAGTAGGTGGACTGGCAGCCAGTTATTGATCATTTAACAGAGTGCTAGCAGCTGTCATTAGGCCAGAGTAATAGAGAGACCATGTACCCGCCCTCCCCTGGCAGAACACATTTCCCAAATCCTTATCACAGGCCCAGAACTAAAAGCCCTAACTAATTTGCTACCTCAGCAGCGCCATGTCTAATAATATCCTCTGATTAATGGAGATAAATGATGTTTGGAAGATGGACAGTGCTTTCTAGATTGACAACTCAATCCTAGGAGACACAAAGGCGTCAAGTCATCATCTGAAGTGAAAGTCTATAAAACTATCAGCAGTGGAGGCTGTTTTCCATCCTGGACCTGTTTCTAAGGGCCTATTCAATCACTAAATCCATCCATCTATTCATCCATCAAAACATAGTTCAGTGTCTACCTGTATTAGGTTCCATTTTTGGTTGTGGTATATGAAAATAACCAAGATTCTGCCTTGGAGGAATACACAATGTCGACCACATACACCACTGGAAATAGAACCTGGCATAGGGTTTCTAGAGGAAAAAATCCCCCTCCAGCTTTAATATGCCAAGTTAACCAGATGATGAAATAATTGATGAAGGTTAGATAGTCTTGTCCAGGAATGACCAATAGGTTTGTTATATCTCCTGTGCCACCTGTATTCAATTGGTGGTGGCTGTCTGCAGAATTGTGATAAGAATGATTCTGAGCATGAGTTCAGATGGTAAGAAAGAATGCTTTCTTTCTTAGCATTCTTAGAATGCTTAGCATTCTTAGTGGTCAATTAGTGATATCTGTTACAGGTGAAGAATGAGAGAGTGACTACACATATCTGCTCTCTTTGCTGTAGTAAAAAGACAACAGGCTAGAAGCTGATGCATGCATACCTGGGAGATATTATGGGTTCAATTCCAGACCACCACAATAAAGTGAAAATTGTGATAAAACAATTCACACAAACTTTTGGTTACCCAGTGCATATAAAAGTTACATTTATTCAATACTATATCCTATTAAGTATGCAATAGTTTCATGCCTTAAAAATGCACATAACTTAAAAATACTTTATTGCTAAAAAAAATGTTAACGACCATCTGAGCCTTCAGCAACTCATAATAATCTTTTTGCTGGTGTGGGCTTTGCCTCCATGTTGATGGCTGCTTACTGATCAGGGTGGTGGCTGCTGAAGTTTGGGGTGGCTGTGACAATTTCTTAAAATAAGACAACAGTGAAGTTTGCCACATGCATTGACCCTTTCTTTTATGAAAAGTTTTTCCACAGCATGCAATGCTGTTTGATAACATTTTACCCAGAGTAGAACTTCTTTCAGGATAAGAGTTGATCCTCTCAAAACCTGCCACTGTTTTATCAACTAAGTTGATATGCTAGTCTATAATAAATTCCTTGTTGTCATTTCAACAATGTTCACAGCATGTTCACTAGGGGTAGATTCTATCTTAAGAATCCACTTTCTTTGCTCATCCATGAGAAGGAGTTACTCATCTGTTAAAATGTTCTCTTGAGATAGCAGCCATTCAGGCACATCTTCAGGCTCCACTTCTAATGCCAGGTCCCTTGCTATTTTCACTACACCTGCAGTGACTTCCTCTGCTGAAGTTTTGAACACCTCAAAGTCACTCGTGAGGGCTGGCATAAACTTCCTCCAAATACTTCTTGATGTTGACATGTTCACCTTCTCCCAGGAATCACAAAATTTCTTAGTGCTATCTAGAATGGCAAATGCTTTCCAGAAGGCTTCTAATTAACTTTGTCCTTATCCATCAGAGGAATCATCATCTTTGGGTAGCTTTAGCCATGTGAAATGTATTTCTTAAATAAGAAGACTTGAAAGTCCAAATGATTTCTTGATCCATGGGCTGCAGAATAGATGTGTTGGTAGGCATGAAAACGTTAAACTTTTTGTACATTTCCACCAGACATCTTGGGTGACTGGATGCATTGTCAATAAGCAATAATATTTTGAAAGCATGGTTTTTTTTAGCAGCAGATCTCAACAATGGGTTTAAAATATTCAAGAAACCATACTGTAAAAAGATGTGCTGTTGTCCAGGATTTTTTAATACAGGTCTTGCTGTTCTGCCTAGGCTAGTCTCAAACTCCTGGGCTCAAGAGATCCTTCTCATTTAGGCTCCTGAGTGGCTGGGATTACAGGCTTGTGCCACTGCAGCTGGCTCATGCAGACTTTGTTGTTCCATTTATAGAGCATGAGCAGAGTAGATTTAGCATCATCCTTAAGGGCCGTAGGATTTTCAAAACGGTCAATGAGCATTGACTTCAGTGTAGTGTCACCATCTGCATTGGCCTCTAATAAGAGAACCCATCCTTTGAAGCTTTGAAGCCAGCCATTATTTCTCCTCTCTAGCTATGAAAGTCCTGGGTGGCATCTTCTTCCAATAGAAGGCTACTCTGTCTACATTGAAAATTTGTTGTTTAGTGTAGCCAGTGAAATGGCTGTTTTCATCAATGATCTTAGATTTTCTGGATAACTTGTGGCAGTTTCTACATCAGCACTTGCTGCTTTACCTTGCACTGTTATGTCATGGTGATAAACCAGCCTCTGCTATCTTTCAACCTTTCTTTTTCATCTTTTTCACCCCTCTCAGCCTTTGTGGAATTGAAAAGAGTTAGGGCCTTGCTCTGGGTTAGGCTTCAGTTTAAGGGAATATTGTGGCTGATTTGATCTTCTATCCAGACCAATCAAGTTTTCTCCATATCAGCAATAAGGCTGTTTCACTGTCTTACCATTCATGTATCTACTGGAGTATCACTTTTAATTTCCTTCAGTACTTTTTGAGTTCAAGATGAGCTGTGTAGTTTATGATCAAATGTTGCCCTGGGGCCTTGCTGCACCCTCAGCCACAGGGGTCTCTGATCCCCAACATCATGGCAGTGGATACTCCTCTCTGTGATGTTGACAATGATGATGAAGATGAAGGTAGTTATGGATACTGTGCTGGGCACTGTGTCAGACGCTTTACTGAGATTTACTTCTTTCTTTTCCTTCCTTCCTTCCTTCCTTCCTTCCTTCCTTCCTTCCTTCCTTTCCTTCTTTCTTTCTCTTTCTTTCTTTCTTCTTTCTTTCTTTTTTTCTTTCTTTCTTTCTTTCTTTCTTTCTTTCTTTCTTTCTTTCTTTCTCTTTCTTTCTTCTTTTTTTCTTTTATTGAGACAGAGTTTCACTTTTGTTGCCCAAGCTGGAATGCAATGGCACCATCTTGGCTCACTGCAACCTCCACCTTCTGGGTTCAAGTGATTCTCCTGGCTCAGCCTCCCAAGTAGCTGGGATTACAGGCGTCTGCCACCACACCCAGCTAATCTTTGTATTTTTAGTAGAAACAGCATTTCACCGTGTTAGCCAGGCTGGTCTCGAACTCCTGACCTCCACTTGCCTCAGCCTCCCAAAGTTCTGGGATTACAGGTGTGAGCCAACATGCCCGGCCAAGATTTCTTTATTTAATCCTTCCAACACTCCTAGGAGGTAGATTCTGCTATTATTCATAACCAGAAATTAAGAGACTAAACAACACCCAAGTCCACGGTGTAGCTGTCTTCATCAGTGAGGATAGTCTAAAAGAAAATCCTGTTGAGGTCTCATCCTTTACACTCTAATGCCTCCCATCCTAGAAGCCTCCAGGCAAAGAAAAATGTATGCCCCAGGCTGGGAGTTGGGTTTAACAATTCTGCATGCCTCTATAGTTAGAATTCTGTACATTTAGCCCCATGAACACAGAACACTGGTGTAAAGGGTCATTGCTTTAAGCTGAAGTGTTATTTTTCAGGAACAGGCAACTTGATGGAACCAAAATGAGCACAATCAACCCTAGAATGTTGTACTTATATTATTAATAATTTTTAAAAGTATTTTAGATTATTAAGTTCTAGCAATGCGGCAAAAACTAGAATTTTCCCCCATTTCACTCTCATCACCTGTTTCTGTTCCCAGAACTCGTAAAATTTCCATTTTCTAATATCACATTTTACAGAGCCCTTGTCCATAATGTAGACCACATCCTTTCAGCATTTACATCCTAGCAGGTAAATAACATTAATTTTAAGAAGTTCCCATCATATGCTTCTTAAGAACTGGCTAAAGTCTATATATAGTGCAAATGCTTGGGCCTGTCTAGACCACCAAAAGGAACTATTCTGACATAGAACATAGGGGAAAGTTTGTTCAATTGACAGCTCCCTTATATCCACTGGTTTCAAAATACCTTGTTGAAACTTTACATCTTAAATTGTGTCCTTTTTGCCCACAAAGTAATTATAGAGACCTGTAGATGACAGCATGGGCAAATGGAGCTCAGCTGTTCAAATCAGCTTAAGCCTAGGAGCCAGAAAGTTCGACCCTTGCTTAGGAAAGATACAGAGAGTAATGTGTCTGCATTCATAGAATAATATTTAGTATCTAAGCATAAGGCTGTTTTCAGGAGGGAAAATAAATGTATGTCAGCAAAGTGCTCGGTGTCTGAAACATTTAGGCTCTGAATAAATGGTAGTTGTTACCATTGTTGTGGTGGTGACAGTGGCTATCATGGCCATTTTTCCATAACATGGGTACCTTTCCCTCGCCCTTCTTTTCCTTTGCCATTTAATGACTGCATCATATTCCATTGTAGAGATATTTTATAATTTATTTATTCATCTGTATTTTCTGAATTTCTTAGAGTATTACGTATCACACAAGGATTAAAATATTTTGTAACTGGTACTTGTAGCCACTTGTTCCTGCTCCTGAAAAGATAATAATCAGGTTAAAAATTATCTATTGAGTACGATGTTCATTATTCAGGTCATGAGTACTCTAACAGCCCAGACTTCACCATGACGCAATATATGCATGTAGAAATCTGTACTTGCCCTCCCTAAATATATGTTAAAATAAAATTTTGAAAGATAATCAGATATTGAAAGTAAAGTACTCACGGCCGGGCGTGGCAGCTCACATCTGTAATCTCAGCACTTTGGGAGGCAGAGGTGGGCAGATCATCTGAAGTCAGGAGTTCAAGACCAGCCTGGGCAACATGGTGAAACCCCATCTCTACTAAAAATACAAAAATTAGCCAGGCATGGTCGTGGTCACCTGTAACACCAACTATATGGGAGGCTGAGACAGGAGAATTTCTTGAAACCAGGAGGCAGAGGTTGCAGTGAGCAGAGATCGCACCACTGTACTCTAGCCTGGGTGACAGTGAGACTCTGTCTCAAACAAAAAAAGAAAAAGAAAAAGAAAAGAAAGTACTCATTAAACATGCACATTTTTTAAAACATACGTGCTATTTTTAGGATTATTGAAGAAAGTCTCACCTAGCTGATCTTTAACAACAACAAATTTCCTACATTATTACTAAGCATCTTAGAGAGACTTAGCACATAGTGACACCCTTCTAAACTGAGAACATTAAATCTGTTTGTTTATTCTTTGCAATGTTTAGCAGTCTGATTACTGCTAAACATTGCAAAGAATAAACAAAGAGATTAATGTTGTGCTGGTTAACTCATGTCATTAAGAGCCTGAGTGAGAATTTTAGCCTGAACTCTTACATAAACATGGAGTCCTCAACGGTGTCTCCTATTCTATACCTGGATGGGCAAATGGGCTATTTAAGAACCTGCAGAGACATGCAAATAGGCATAACTATTTGGGGAATTATGAGGACACTGAAAGATAGTTTCTTATCTATTTTACTTTGAAAAACATCTAAAATATCAAATAAACTTTTAAAAATCAGATAATTTCAAAGCTATTGTAATGGATCTCTTCTCCCAATATACAGGAATTTTTGTTTTATTTATTTATTTTTTTTTTCTGAGACAGAGTTTCACTCTTGCCCAGGCTGGAGTACAATGGTGTGATCTCGGCTCACTGCAACCTCTGCCTCCTGGGTTCAAGTGATTCTACTGCTTCAGCCTCCTGAGTAACTGGGATCACAGGTGCATGCCGCTATGCCCAGCTAATTTTTGTATTTTTAGTAGAGACATAGTTTCACCATGTTGGTCAGGCTGGTCTCAAACTCTTGACCTCAAGTGATCTGCCCACCTCGACCTCCCAAAGTGTTGGGATTACAGGCATGAGCCAGTGCACCTGGCCTGGAGGGTTTTTTTAAAGGCAAATGGAATATATCACATAGCCAGCTCTAAAATGAAGTAAAAGCTTTTTTTTTTCATTGGAAGTTTGAAGGTTTTTGTGAAAACCTTGTTTCTCTTACAAATATGTGACTAAGTTACAGCTTTGCTGCACATTTTATTGTATCTTCCTATTACTTTTGGTGTGACATTTGCCTTGTTTTAAGACAGAATCTCACTCTGTCTGGAGTACAGTGGCGCAATCTCGGCTCACTGCAACCTCCACTTCCCAGGTTCAAGCCATTCTCCTGCCTCAGCCTCCTGATTAGCTGGGATTTCAGGCACCCACCAACACGTCCCACTATTTTTTGTATTTTTTTAGTAGAGACAGGGTTTCACCATGTTGGCCAGGGTGCTGGCCTCCCTAAGTGCCACACGTGGCCTGCCTTGTTGTAATTATCTCAAGGCTTTTGAAAGGCATCAGTGTAGGAGGGAGAAAGTTTATCCAGCAACTTAAGCAATACTTTGCAAAGGGCCATTTCATTCCGTCACAGAGGTCATGAGAATATGGAAAGATTGTGCTGTCACAATGTATATATCACAGCCCTTACCTGCAGGATCCGTTCTACTCTTTAGTAAATTAAAACCTAATCGCTATATGCTTTGTCCTTGGCATCTCAGACTTGTGTCTGTGAAACTATGAGTGTAACTTAATTTCATCTGTTTCATGAAGGTGTGTGTGTTAGTAACAAAGTTGGTACCTGGGTCTGTTCCTTAAAACAGAATGGGATGAGAGAGAATTGATGTATCCAACTCCTGAAAAGAACTTCAGGTACAATAATAGCCTCCAAAAAGTCTTTCAGTTCACAGATTTGGAAAACAGAATGTTTGGATGAAATGCTCTCAGGCAGTTAGAGTTGTTCCCCATGGACCCATCCACGGAGTTAGCCCACAGTAGTGGCTGGTGCTAAAAACTCCAGGTATAGATAAAGGTGGAGGGCCTTCTGTCAAACTCTGGCCAACAATCTTGCAGTTTGGGAAATGCCACATGAGGATGTGTTTGCAACAATACAAATGGCAGACAGGAAGCAAAGAACAAACGTTTCCTATGCAGGGACCCAGCAGGTACACGCAAAACACATAGTATTCAGAGGGAGTTACACACATCAGCTCCACTGGGAGACAGTCTGAGATAATAGCTTAAGAGCACCAGTTCAGGCTGGATGCAGTGGCTCATGGCTTGTAATCCCAGCACTTTGGGAGGCCGGGGCAGGAGAATCACTTGAGCTCAGGAGTTAGAGACCAGCCTGGTCAACACGGTGAAACCCCGTCTCTACTAAAAATACAAAAATTAGCCAGGTATGGTGGCTCATGCCTGTAGCTCCAGCTACTCATGAGTCTGAGGCAAAAGAATCGCTTGAACCCAGGAGGTGGAGGTTGCAGTGATCAGAGATCACACCATTGTACTCCAGCCTGGGCAACAGAGCAAGACTCCATTTCAAAAACAAACAACCAAGCAAAAAAAGCACCAGTTCTAGAGTCAGAGAGACGCAAGCTGGAATCCAGGCTTTGCCTCTTCCAGGCTGTGTGACCAAGGCTAATTAATTAATTACTCTGAGCTTCAGTTTCCTCATTTGCAAAACAGGAAATTACCTGCTTCACAGGGCCAGGTGTGAGTGCTTATGACGATTGGTGCAGACAAATATGCCAGGCTCGCATATGCAGAGGCTATTCCACCACTAGTCATGTCCCCTAATCACACATGATAAAACAAAAGCAATGACAGTGCAAGAAAAAGTATGAATTTTAAAAGACTATAGGAATTTGTGAGGGCCACCAGAGAAGCTTGCTGGACTCCTGCAATCTGCAAGTTATAACTGGAAAAATACAACTTTTCTCTATAAAGTTAGTTTTCTTATTGCATGTTTATTATGGAGACATTAGAAAATATAGAGGAGTAAGTTGGACATGGTGGTACACACCTGCAGTTTCAGCTACTTGGGAGGCTGCAGTGAGAGAATCTCTTTAGCCCGGGAGGTCGAGGCTGCAGTGAGCTATGATTGTGCCACTGCACTTCTGCCTGGGTGACAGAGCAAGAACCTGTCTTTTTTTAAAAAGAAGAATTAAAAAAAGAAAATGTGGAGAAGTACAAAGAAGGCAGGAAAAACAATTCACAATCTAAAACTACTCTCACATTTTAGTATATGCCATTCCAATATATTTTTTCTGGACATCCCCAATTATTCATACAACTGTTAATTTCCACTGCCTTCTTCCTAAGCTCTGTCCTCCCTCAATGTTTCCTGCCCCCAAAATGGTACCACCTTTGTCTGGTTGCTCAAGACAGTATTGAGAAATGATGGTCAGGCCGGGTGTGATGGTTCACACCCGTAATCCCAGCACTTTGGGAGGCCGTGGCAGGCGGATCATCTGAGGTCAGGAATTTGAGACCAGCCTGACCAACATGGAGAAACCCCATCTCTATTAAAAATACCAAATTAGCCAGGCATGGTGGCACATGACTGTAATCCTAGCTACTCAGGAGGCTGAGGCAGGAGAATCACTTGAACCCGGGAGGTGGAGGTTGCAGTGAGCCGAGATCAGGCTATTGCACTCCAGCCTGGGCGACAGAGCAAAACTCTGTCTCAACAACAACAACAACAAGAATTGATGTTTGTTCCTTCCCTTTCACAAATCTTACCACATCCAAGGACATCACTTGTGTCCAGCCCACCAACATCTCCTGCCTTCTAACTGAACTCCCAACTTCTGCCCTTACCTCCCTGT
>CAUYQU010005592.1:0-20533 GCA_963574635.1 Cheracebus regulus
CCTGATTGCTCTGACTAGAACTTCCAATACTATATTGAATAGGAGTGGTGAGAGAGGGCATCCTTGTCTAGTGCCGGATTTCAAAGGGAATGCTTCCAGTTTTTGCCCATTCAGTATGATATTGGCCGTGTGTTTGTAATAAACAGCTTTTATTATTTTGAGATATGTTCCATCGATACCTAGTTTACTGAGAGTTTTTAGCATAAAGCGCTGTTGAATTTTGTCAAAGGCCTTCTCTGCATCTATTGAGATAATCATGTGGTTTCTTTGTCTTTGGTTCTGTTTATGTGGTGAATTACGTTTATAGACTTGTGTATGTTGAACCAGCCTTGCATCCCCGGGATGAAGCCAACTTGATCGTGATGGATAAGCTTTTTGATGTGCTGTTGCAATCAGTTTGCCAGTGTTTTATTGAAGATTTTTGCATCTATGTTCATCATGGATATTGGCCTGAAGCTTTCTTTTTTTTTGTTGAGTCTCTGCCGGGTTTTGGTATCAGGATAATGTTGGTCTCATAAAATGATTTGGGAAGGATTCCCTCTTTTTGGATTGTTTGGAATAGTTTCAGAAGGAGTGGTACCAGCTCCTCTTTGTATGTCTGGTAGAATTCAGCTGTGAACCCATCGGGAACTGGGCTTTTTTTTGGTTGGTAGGCTATTAATTGCTGCCTCAACTTCAGCCCTTGTTATTGGTCTACTCAGGGTTTCGACTTCTTCCTGGTTTAGGCTTGGGAGGGTGCAAGTGTCCAGCAATTTATCCATTTCTTCCAGGTTTACTGGTTTTTGTGCATAGAGTTGTTTGTAGTAATCTCTGATGGTAGTTTGTATTTCTGCAGAATCGGTGGTGATATCCCATTTATCATTTTTTATTGCATCTATTAAATTCTTCTCTCTCTTCTTTATTAATCTGGTTAGTAGTCTGTCTATTTTGTTGATCTTTTCAAAAAACCAGCTCCTGAATTTATTGATTTTTTGAAGGATTTTTTGTGTCTCTATCTCCTTCAGTTCTGATCTGATCTTAGTTATTTCCTGTCTTCTGCTAGCTTTTGAGGTTTTTTTTTTTGATCTTGCTCCTCTAGCTCTTTCAATTTTGATGATAGGGTGTCAATTTTAGATCTTTCCTTGCTTCTCATGTGGGCATTTAATGCTGTAAATTTTCCTCTAGACACTGCTTTAAATGTGTCCCAGAGATTCTGGTACATTGTGTCTTCGTTCTCCTTGGTTTCAAAGAACATCTTTATTTTTGCATTCATTTCATTGTTTATCCAGTCAACATTCAAGAGCCGGTTGATTATTTGCCATGAAGTTGTGCAGTTCTGAGTTAGTTTTTTAGTTCTGAGTTCTAATTTGATTGCACTGTCGTCTGAAAGACTGTTTGTTATGATTTCCATTCTTTTGCATTTGCTGAGGAGTGATTTACTTCCAATTATGTGGTCAATTTTAGAGTAGGTGCGATGTGGTGCTGAGGAGAACGTATATTCTGTGGATTTGGAGTGGAGAGTTCTGTAAATGTCTATTGGGTTTGCTTGGTCCAGATTTGAGTTCAAGTCCTGGATATCCTTGTTAATTTTCTGTCTTGTTGATCTGTCTAATATTGACAGTGGAGTGTTCAAGTCTCCTACTATTATTGTGTGGGAGTCTAAGTCTCTTTGTAGGTTGTTAAGAACTTGCTTTATGTATCTGGGTGCTCCTGTATTGGGTACATATATATTTAGGATCGTTAGCTCTTCTTGTTGCATTGATCCTTTTACCATTATGTCATGCCCTTCTTTCTCTCTTTTGATCTTTGTTGGTTTAAAGTCCATTTTATCAGAGACTAGGATTGCAACTCCAGCTTTTTATTGCTCCCCATTTGCTTGGTAAATCTTCCTCCATCCCTTTATTTTGAGTCTATGTGTGTCTTTTCACGTGATATGGATTTCCTGGATCCAGCACACCAATGGGTTTTGACTTTTTATCCAATTTGCCAGTCTGTGTCTTTTGATTGGGGCATTTAGCCCATTTACATTTAAGGTTAATATTATTACATGTGAATTTGATCCTGCCATTTTGCTGCTAGCTGGTTGTTTTGCCCATTAGTTGATGCAGTTTCTTCATTGTGTCGATCCTCTTTACCAGTTGGTAAATGGTGGACTGTCTCTGTAATGGCAGACTGCCTCAGTAATGGTGGACTACATTGGTAATGGTGGATTGCCTCAGTAATGGTGGACGCCCTTCCCCCGACAGAGCTGGACCATCCTGGGTCCAGCTGTGCTTGCTGTAAAACTCTCAGTCCAGAGTGCTTCAGATTTCTGGTCTTTGTGGGGGTGGGACCCATGGAACCAGATCACCTGGCTCCCTGTTTCAGCCCCCTTTTTTTCAGTTGAATGGGTGACTCTGCCTCCCAGGCGTTCTAGGCACCAGTTGAAACAGCACCCAGATTTATGTGTTTTTGTGTGGAGACCCGCTGCGCTGGCTGAAACAGCCGTGCTGGAGACTCGTGGTGCTTTTCTGCCTGGGAATCTCCTGGACTGTGGGCAGTAAAAATTCGTTTGGAAATGCGGTAATCACTCACCCTCTGCATTCTCGCTGGGAACTGCACTCTAGAACTGTTCCTATTTGGCCATCTTGGATTGTCTCTGGTTAGACCAGTTGTTCTAATCTATAATCTGACTCATGCCCTTAAGGAGTCCACACTGATTTTGCCCCCCTCCTCCTCCAGGCAACATGGGGCAATGTTTGGAGATGCTTTCAACTGTTACAACTGGGAAACAGGTGCTACTGGCATCTAGTAGTTAGAGGCCAAGAATGCTGCTAAACATCCTATAATGTACAGGATAGCCCCCTACAACAAAGGGGACTATAACAAAAATGATCAATCCCAAACATCAGTGGCATAGAGGTTGAAAAACCCTGGTATTAATAGAATTTACAACCTCTGGAGATGAAGCCTGCTGAAAAAGTTGCCGTAGCAGAGGTAGCAGCAGGCTCTTCTGTGGCCAGAACTAGCCCTTTTTCCTCCTCAGGAGGTTTCTGCAAAGCTCAGATCACAAACAGGCCTTGCTGGGGCAGTCTTCCTTAATGGGCTGTGGTTGACTTAGCTCTGGCTTCTCAAAGTGGGCTGTATGTCCTCCCCACTAACTTAAAGCTGGTAGAAACATTGTTGGCATAACATGCCTGCATGGCTGTGTGAAAGATGTATTAAGAGGTAAAAAACAAAACAACCCCACCCCACTGAAAACTACCTTCTCTTTAGCTTAATGATTTCTTTTCCAGGAATAAAGCCAAAGTAAATAATTGGAGAAATACATAGTGATTTATCTTGGGGATATTCAGGGCAATGTTGTTTATAGTAGCAGTAAGTCAGTAGCGAATGCTACATTGTGATACATTCACATAATACCCATTCAGGGTTGCATTTAGCTGCAAGGAACCAAGAATGTGACCAAAGGGGCTTTAACAGATGGATTAATTTATCGCAATAAGAGGTCCAGAAATAGATCATTTTAGGCTGATGTAGCAGCCCGAGAATGTCATTAAGAAGCCAGGCTCCATCTGATTTTGTGCTTTCATTCTTAAGGTTACAAGATGGCTGCCCCTCAAGGTATGACTTTAACATGATAGAGGGGAAGAAGGAGGAAAAGGGCAAAAAGACACTAGTCTATCCATTTGTATGAACTTTATCTGAAGACACACCCAGTGATATCTGCTTTCAGCCATTGGCCATAACTGTTCCAGGGCTACTCCTAACTGCAAAGGAGTCTGGGAAACTAAGACTTTTTGGCTTTCTAGATTCTTTAATAAGAAAGTTAAGGGAGTAGGAGGTCGTAAAACCAAATGCTGTCAAGTAGCCAATTTGCTGTATCTGCCACAATAAAGCAGACTTTAGAAATTGTTTGATAACATAAAAATTTTCAGTCAATGTAAAGTTTGGATTAAAAAAAGTTTCAAAATCATAGCCATGATAGTATTTTTTTTAAAACAAAATGATAACTTTATATTTGTTACAGAAAAAAATTGGGAGAAAACATACTTGTGAGGGTGACTATGGGATTTTTAAGTTGTTTTTTTCTCTCTCTACTTTTTAACATGATCCTTTTAAAATAAGTTTTGTTTTTCAAACCCCAAACTGGCTAATCTTACCAAAACACTGACGGGCAGACTCCTTCCTAGATTCAGGGCTTCCTAGATGCTGGTGGCCCTGGGCACCATAATTCCCAGGAACTGGGGCTGGTTTGGGGGTGTAGCAGTCCCCACCACCTCCTTCCTCAGGCTGTTCCTGGGAGCCATCTCATGGAACTTCACTTCTGTGCCTCTGTCAGCAGGACCGATGTGCTCCTACCAAGGGATCTCACACTAAGCTTGTTATCAGTCACTCTACCGAGAGGGAGTGAGATTCCTGCGTCTGAGAGGTAGAAACCTTTGACCCTGGAAAGAGGGAGTAAGCTGGGGCAGAATCTCCAAGGCAGGATGAAAAAATGTAATGACTGGAAATGAGAAAAGCAGGTGATGGGTTGTCCTTCTGCCTTGTCTGGGGTTGTCTTGACCTGAATGATTGGAGGGAGTGGCAGGCAGGGGTGGTGGGTGGGCACTGTCTCCTGGGTTGGGAGACCTGGGTCTGTCACCTCACCTCTCTGATCCTTAGTATAATAGAAGATAAATCATTCACCTTCATTGAGCACATCTACATGTTATGTTAAGTTCTCACCACTCACTGAATGCTCCCACCCCCGTGAAGAGGGTGCTCGTAGGATTACAATGTCACAGATAAACTTCATGAGGCAGCAGAAAATGGCTATGTGCCCTGAGGTTTGCTACCAGGGTTCAGACTCTTCCCTCATGAGCAGTATGACTTGGAAAGTTATCTAAGTGCTCTGTGCCTCAATTTCCTCTCTTAAATGGAGATAATAATAGTCTGCATTATGGGATCATCATGAGGAATAGGTGAATTAATTAAAGGAAAAAGCCCAGCACTGGGTCTGGCAAGTCAAGTCAATAAAATATCAAGTTCTATGAATATTAGAATTTTGTGCAGATCAAAAGAAATAACATCAAATGACAGATACATAGAATGTGTACAATAAATGGGTCTACCTCATATGCCTCGCACCTGCTTCCTTCACTCCTGTGTTAGATGGATGAGGAACGAAGGCCTGGAGAATGAAAAAGGAATTCCCAAGATCACACAGTGAGAGTGGGGCAAATCTAGTTTCTAAACACAAGTTTCCTGCCTTCTAGCAAAGAGCAGGATATACACAACAAACTTCCCTGGGAAACTTAAAACAGGGAAAAATGGAAGTTGGTGAAGCACCTGGGGACAGGTGTCCTGTGCCACCCTAGGGTAGGAAATGAGCCCCAGGAAAGACTGAGAAGTCACCTGACACCACGCCACATGGACCTCCCATTTCTGTCCGCAGGGAAGGGGCCACATGAGGCCTCCCCTCCATACCCCCTCAGCCTTAGGTAGCCCTTCCTTGGGGTCAGACCGGGTGTCCCTGAGTCATCTCAGACCTGGTCTCTCCTGGAATGAAAGGAATGCTCCTTGCTGTACTTGGGTTCCCTGAATAGTCATGGGCTTTTGTTCTCCACATCTTGTTTTCTTGGCTCAGTGCAGGCTGGCTGTCATGTGTCAGCTTGGATGACAGACAGCTCCAGAGCCCCACCACCTGGCCTTTCTCAGTGGCCTAGCCAGGAAACCAGATGTAGGGTGAAATTCAGCAGCCACTGACATCAAAGGCACTAAACTGATGTCACAGCTCCTGGGCCACTGGGGATCATTTGTTGACAGGACGACTTTGCAGAGAGACAACCTTGGGAAAGCCTTGTCTTCCCCCAGCCCCAGTCCCTGTCCTCACCAGGGCTGATGACCACAATATCAACCTTCTCTTGGAGGATATGCAGCCACATGGTGTGTGGTTTCAGGGCTACCACACACAGGACACTACTCAGGGTTGCTGGGCAGTTCCTGAGGTTGGCTAGGCCAGGCCCAAGATGCTTTTGGGTTGGCTAATGGAAATAAATGTGGTATGAGACTGTTTTGAGCATTTTATAAAGCTGATTAGAAAGCCAATGTTTTGCCAAAATGAGGAGTACCAGGTCATCTAAGATAGTTTGGCATCTGGCTGAAATTACACCAATTCTACATGATCCCAAAGGTTAGCCCATCCTAGTCACCCGTACTGATTGGCTTTAATGACATTAGAATTCCTAAAACAGGGGATAAAATAAGAGAGGTCCTTTATATTGAGAAAATGATGACCCCCAGATTGCGTCACTCCTGAGATTCTTTCTGTTCCTGAGATTCTAGTACTGAAATTGATTCTGAGTTCTAGGTGTTCAACCTGAGGCACAGACGGGAGAATGTAGGGTCCTAGGAGCCAAGAGATTAACCTGCCTTATGTGCCTCTGATACTATCTACACCTGGAGATGTTTGTTTGAAAATTAGTAGATAATTTAAAACATTATTTTTCTATGAAAACTTAATCCACATTCTACTTTCAATTGTTTGGATACCTTGTCATCCTTTTTGAAAGCACTGGCCTTTTATCCTTTTTCTAACCCCTTCAAAATTACCCTAAAGAAAACTAGCTAATTCATATTAGACTTAACCCAGTGGAAAGAATTTCACTGGTAGAATTTCAGACTCCTCGACCAAGGTGGGTACAGACTAAGGGCAGTGGGATGGTGATCACCTCTAGCTGGGGAGGAGGTTGGATGTCCCTGGCAGGCCTTAGGGTCGGGAGGAATTCTGGATGTTTGCTGATCCCCCGTCCTATGCTCTTGAGGCTCAACCCTCGTCTTCCCTTAGATGGTGAAAGGGAGGTCCATTTTCCTAAGGGGGCTTTAGGGCCTGGTCAGTGCTCCCTATAAGGGTCCCCAGGAACTCCTCCACTCAGGCCGTGCTCAGTCATCGGCCAAAGGCCAGGAGAGTTGGCTGAATCCAGGCCCAAAGTTGCATCAACCCCATTGTACCTCTCTGATCTAGCTACTGACTGTCCCTGTGTCCCTCACGGAGGGCAGGTCTCTCTTGGAAGGCAAGTCAGAGGAAGGGCACTAGACCTGCTGCAGGGAGCTCAGGCAGGACTGCCAGAAGGCTCTTCATGCTTGTCTTCAAGGCTCTTCAGCATCAGGCTCTTTTCTGAGAGACAGAATGGCAGGGTAGGCAGATGAGGAGCACTAGTGGCTGCCAAGGCCCTCCCCAGCTCTGCCATGCTGTGCATCCACAATCTAAGGGTTGGGAACATGAAGGTAGTTCTTGTAAAAGGAAAATGTAGGGTTTTCTCACTGGCAGAGGGGCACTGTAGTTTAGAATACAAGTTCAAGCCCTTCCTGCCCTGCATGGGCTGTCTGGTGTACCCTACATTCTTCCATGGGACTGCATTTTATCTCAAAACCTTATAGGGAGGGGAATGAGAGGGCAGGGAGTAGAAAAGAGAGAGTGGGCGAGAGTGGCTGTCACCAGAGCAGGAAGGGCCTGGACTTGTGTTGATGCTGTTTGCCAGTCTGGAGAGCACACTCTAGATGTGCTGGCTGTATCACTATGGACCAATGACTAAAGCCTCAGTACCTGAGAAAATATTAGTATCTGACTAAGGAATGGGCTCTTTCTTCTCCCATTTCTAAACTGTGCTTCTGCCCCAGAACTCTGCCTATGGGCCTCAGGCAGGGCACTGAGGTGTGTCCCAGCCTTCTCTACAGCCCTAGCCGTAGCCGATGGGAGCTGACAAGCAGCCTAAAAACACACAGCAGTCTGACGCCCCTCTAATCTCCGCATCATCTGTGGGTGAATGTTTCCAGCAGAGGTGGAGGAGATGATAAAAGGAGCAGTGTTTCTGCATGCAGCACTTCTATTGAAGCGTGTTTGCATGGTGATTTGCATCAGCACATTTTTAATATCCATAAATCCATGCCGGCAAGGATGGGAACAGCCTTGTGCCAAAACTTCTGACTTTGCAAATGTCTGGACTTAGGAGAGAGTGGCCAGTGAGCAGGCAGGAGGCTGTCTTATTGGCTGGATTCCTCCTGCATGCACTGTCCACGCCACATGCCCTTGTGGGGTTTCCTGAAGCCTCTGGCCCAGCTCCTCAGAGTTGCCACATCTAGGCAAAGCCCTATGCAAATAGCTACTCTTGCAATTTGGTCTCAGAAAGCATGTTTCCTTAGGGCAAAATTGTTCATCACTCAGAGTTGAACTAACAACTGTCACTCCCTGATTGACTGATTGATGGGGCCTGCAGTCAAAGGACACTGCTTTCTAATGATGATAGGTATCCAAGGTGCTGTCCCAAAAGATGTCACAGTCATGATGAGAGGGCCAGGAATGACCCAGAATGCAGAATTTAGTCCCTCAACCTTCTCGAAATGTTGAAGGAGCAGAAGTTGCTACCAAGAATGATAAAACTTGGTCCCTGATCTCAAAAGTCAGTTGGGGAAAATAAAGCTCTCAAGGAGCCAGTTAGGAAAATAAAGGACAAAATGGATAGAAAGGACAGTTATAGGACAGTGAGTGGTATGTGAAGAAAAGAGCAGCTACTTCCCTGAATTGAGGAATGGGTTGTCACTCCCACTGACGTTATCAGAGGAAGCTTTGTGGGAACAGGGTTGTTTGAAGGTTGGGCTACTTTCCAATATCAAGGTAAAAAGCCTAGAGTCCTGTTGCTGAGGATAGGCAGTGACAAGTTGGGACCCTTGACCCAGTATGGGTATGGAGTTTGAATCTGGAAGAAGGAATGGTGATAATGAGGGAGGAGAATTCCCAACTAAAGGCTCTGAGTGCAGAAATGTAGAAAACACCCAAGGAAACTGTTAGCTACAAGAGAAGTTCCACCTGCTTGTCTGGTTTGGTTCTGTCTGGATGCCAGAATCTTTCCTCTAACCCCCAGGTAGTATCCACTTGGTACAGGTATTTTATTTTTCCATGTCTAGAGGGAGAGTTAGTTAATTCCTGACTTTACTAAGACCACAAATGGCATAGTTGGGAGTGACTGAACATAAACACAATGTGCTATGGGGTTAATTATCAATGTCTCACCCAGACCCTCCTCACCGAGGAGCTGGTGGTGGCCTTTAGCTAGCAAGGGCTAGAAAAGAACTCAGCTCTGGTGTGGGCAGAAGGCCTTGTCCTCCAAATTCTGTTAACCTTTTTGGGTCTGTCCTGTGACAACTTGTGTCTAGATTGCAACATCTAAAGGTATTGGAGTGTTTATGAGTTTTTGTAGATAAATCTCAAGGCTGCTAATGAAATTATTTGAAGTTTTCCCAAAAATGGAATCACTCTAAGGAAAAAAGTGTTTAGCTTTCTGGGACTGGGCTAAGGTATGTGGTGGGCTTTCCTGGGCCTCCAGATCACTCAGCAACACTCCCCACCCCGTTCCACTCTTACTGCTGTCCTACATGGGGATGCCCATCTCCCGTCACCCACTCTGGGTTTGGAGGAAGGAAGAGAGTAGGTGTATGCGGCTTGCGGAGTCCAACTTGAATACTGAGATGGCACCTGAAGGTCCCAGGGAATTTCCGGGAGAAAAGGCAGAGGAAAGGGAGGTCCTTTCCTGACTCTCCTCCAGGTACAATTCAACCACCTGCCTCTGGGGACGTTGGTGATGGGGAAGATCTAGGCTCCTAGAGAAGTTATCACTTTTCCCCACAAGAGCAAGGAGAAGAAAGAAACAGCCCTGAATCTTAATTCTTGGGGAGCACCAACATTAGCCAAAATGGATAAACAAATACAAACACCAAGATAATAATATATTAAAATTGGACTGAAAAAAGGATACTCCCTCCTAGTCTCTGTAGACAAAGGGCTTCCAGTAATAGCCTTTCACTGACTCTTCACCAACTTTGTCATATAGTTTTTCCATTTCCTGATAGATGTTTCAAGAGGGTGATTATAATAATCCCCAGCATCTTTGATTTTAAGGCCCTCCAAAGAGTTTATCACGGGGTGAAATGTGGTACTATTTACACTTAGTAGCTCAGTAGATATAGTAAAAGCACTTGATACATTTTAGCATCCATTCATGATGAAAACACTCAGACTAGAAAAAAACTAAGACTAGAAAGGAAATTCCTTAATCTTATAAAGAGTATTCAAAGAAAAAACCGAATAGCTATAATAAAAAATTCCTATAACTGGCATGGTACTCAGTGGTGAAATATTGGACACTTTCCTCCTGAGGCTGGACGTAAGACAAGTATGCCCACCATTACCTCTTCTTTTAGCATTGTACTGAAAGGCCTACCAAATGCAATAAAATACAGTCATTCCATGATATCCATTCGGGATTGGTTCCAGCATTCCCTGTGAATTCCAAAATCTGTGGATGCTCAAGTCCCTTATATAAAATGATGTAGTATTTGCATAAAACCTATGCACATTCTCCCATATACTTTGAATCATCCCTAGATTATTTATTATACCTAATACAATATAAGTGCTATGTAAATAGTTGCTATTCCCTATTGTTTAGGGAATAATGACAAGGGGGAAAAGTCAGTATACGTTCAGTACAGATGCAATCCTTTTTTTTCTCTAAACATTTTTGATCTTCAGTTGATTGCATCTACACACGTGGGACCCAGGGATAGGAAGGGCTGACTGTATAAGGATTGGAAAGCCAGAAGTAAACATGGTTTTATTTGCAGATTAAATATGGTATATGTACAAAATCTAAATAAATCTCTAAACTATTGATAATTATTCATATAAATAAGTACATTTAGTAAGATCACTGAATCCAAAGGCAATATATAAAGTATTATTTCTATTTATATCACTAGCAACAAGCAACTAGAAAGTAAAATTTAAAAAGCGATACTATATAATAGAATCAAAAGTTGATTCCCTAGAATAAACCAACTAAAGATATACAAGACTGAAAACTATAAAATGATGTTGCAAGAACTTAAAGAAGATCTAAGTAAATGGAGAGATGTTTTATGTCTATGGATCGGAAAATTCAGTGTTGTTAACATATCAGTTCTTTCCAAATTCATGTGTAGATTCAACTCAACCCTAATCAGCATCCCAGCAGACTTTTTTGGGTAAATATTGACAAATTGATTTGAAACTTTATATGGGAAAACAAAAGATCTACAGGCATCATGTAATCTTGAAGAATAAGAACAAATCTGAAAGGTTTTCACTACCAGATTTCAAGGCTTACTATAAAGCTGAAGTAATTAATTAGAACAGTGTAGTATCAGCATAAGGACTGGAAAATTAATGAAACAGAATAGGAAGACTCACTATATAGCCTCTTGATTTACAACAAAGAATCTACTGCAACTCAGTGGGGAAAAGTTGGTGTTTGCAATAAAGGAATTATGCTAAAAAATAAGATATCTGTATATAAAAAAATAAACAAATCCCTACCTCATACCCTGTAAAAATTTATTCAAGATGGAGCATAGATGTTAATGTGAAGGGTTTAGCAATAAAGCTTCTAAAAGAGAACAGAGGAGAAAATTTTCATGGTCTTGGGAAAGGAAAAGATTTCTTAAAAAGAACACAAAAAGCACAAAAAAGCATATCTGTAAAAAATTTGAAAAGCAAACGACAAGCCACAGATTGAGAGAAGATATTCACAATATAAATATCTAACAAAGGACTTGTATCTAGAATATATAAAGAATCCTTAAAAACCAATAAAAAAGATAATATATTAAAAAAGAGAAACACTTGAATGGATATTTTTCAAAAGAAGATCTCTAAATAGCTATAAACAGCTGAAAAATTTTCAACATCATTACTCATGAGTGATATGTAAATTAAAATCAAAATGAGAAAAGCTTACATCTTCATATGGCTGATAAACTAACAATACCAATAACCTGATAATACCAGGTATGAGCAAGGTTGTGGGGCAATTGGAATTCTCCCACACTGCTTATTAATTGGTTTAACCATTTTGGAAAACCTTTTGGCATTATTCATAACCATTAAACATATGCCTACCTTATAGGTAGAATTTTACTCTGAGTTATATACCTAAGTAAGTGGAGAGTTGTTTCATGTCAAGATAAAGATAGGTATAAGAAATGTTCATAACACCTTTATTTATAATAGTTAAAAACTCAAAACAACCGAAATATTCATTTACAAGAGAATGGACAAATCAGAATATAATCATACAATGGAATACCACATATCAGTAAAAGAGAATGAACTTCTGATATACACAACAACATGAATGAACTCAGAGACATTATCTTGAGCAAAAGAAACCAGACATAAAGGAGTAAATGCAGCATAATGGATATGAAAGTGTAGGAACAGGAAAAACTGCTCTATGGTGATAGAGGTCAAAGGTTAAACAGTGTTTAGCTCTGGTGGGATGGAGGTTGCTGACTGGGACAGGGTATGAGATAACTTCTGGGTTGCTGGTTATGTTACATATCTTGAGCTGAATGACAGTTCCAATGTGTAGTCAAAAGCAAAAATTCATTGAACTGTACACTTAAGATTTGTATACTCAACTGTATGCTATACCTCAATAAAGTGAAGTATAGCAATACCTCCATAGAAAATATTTTTTAAAAAGGAAAAAGAAAATGTTCAATTGACCCAAAATATATAAATATGGGCTTTAGAGATCTAGGTTTGAATCTGATTCTACCATTCACTGACTGTATCAACTTGAGAAAGTTACTCAACCTCTTTGAACCTCATTTTCTTCATCTGAATATGGAGATAATAATATCTACCTAATAGGTTCATTCTGAGGAGTAAATTAAATAAGCACTTAGCTCAATGCTTATCACATCATTGTTAAACAAGAAAGACAAAAAGCCAGTTGATGAGCAGGATGTGCTTATTGTCCGTTTGTATATCTTTTTTGGAGAAATGTTCATTCCAGTTTTTTTTTTCTTCATTTTGAATCAGCCTGTTTGATTTATTGTTGTTAAGTTTTAGGAGTTCTCTATATACTCTGGATATTCATCTCTTCTTAGATAAATGATTTGCTAATATTTCCCCTCATTTGGTGGGTTGCATTCTTATTCCATTGATACTATCTTTCATGTACAAAATTTAAAAAATTTCATGAAGTCCATTTTGATGATCGTTTTGTTGCCTCTGCCTTTGTCTGTCACATCCAATAAATTGCTGCCAAATCCAGTGTCATGAAGCTTTTGCCCTATGTTTCTTGTAAAAGTTTTATTGTCTTAGCTGTTGCATTTAGGTCTTTGGTCCATTTTGAGTTACTTTTCTGTGAATGGTGTAAGGAAAATATACAGCTTACTACTTTTGTGTGTGAACATTCAGTTTCCTGAATCATTTGTTGAAAGGACTGTCCATTTTTTGAAAAGAGAGTCATTTGTTGAAAAGACTTTCAACATTATTTGTTGAAAATACTGTCCTTTCCCCATTAAATGGCCCTGGCAACCTTGTCAAAAAAACTTTTTACCCTATATTTCAGGATTCTCTATTCCATTGGTCTCTCTATCTGTTGTTATACCAGTATCACACTATTTTAATTACTGTAGCTTTGTAGTAAGTTTTGAAATCAGGAAGTATGAGTCCTCCAGCTTTGTTCTTCCTTTTAAAGATTGTTTGTGCTATTTTGGGTCTTTTGAGATTTGATTTGAGTTTTAGGATAGATTGTTCCATTTCTATCAAAAACATCATTGAGATTTTAATAGGGATCCTATTAAACCTGTAGATCACTTTGGGTAGTATTGATATCTTGACAGTATTACTTCTGCCAATCCATGAACATGTGTTATTATTCAATTTATTTGTGTCTTTAATTTTTTAATCAATATTTTGTAGTTTTTGGTATACAAGTATTTCACCTCCTAGGTTAAGTTTATTCCTATTTTATTCTTTTTGCTGCTATTATAAATGCAATTGTTTTTCTAATTTTCAGATAGTTCATTTTTGTTATATAAAACACAACTGATTTTTGCATGTTGATATTGTATCCTGCAAGTTTACTAAATTCATTTATTAGTTCTACAGTTTTTTAATGGAGGTTTTAGGGCTTTCTATATGTAAGATTATGTCATCTTTGAACAATGACAGTTTTACTTCTTCCCTTCTGATTTAGATGACCTTTATTTATTTTTCTTACCTAATTGTTTTGACTAGGACTTCCAGTACATATGGTAAGAAGTGGGCATCCTTGCCTTATCTCTGATCTCAGAGGAAAAGATTTCAGTTTTTCACAACTGAGGTGATGTTAGCTGTGTCCTTTTCATATATAGCCTTTATTATGTTAAGGTATTTTCAAAATATATTACAAAGAAACAGTAATCAAAACAGTGTAGTACTGGCATAAAGACAGACCTATAGACACTGGAACAGATGGAAAGCCCATCAATAAATCCATGCATATAAAGTCAACTGATCTTTGACAAGGGTGCCAAGAATACACAATAGGGAAAGGATAATCTCTTCAACAAGAGGTTTTGAGAAAACTGGATACTCACATGCAAAAGAATGAAATTGGACCCTTTAGCTTATACACAAAAATCAACTAAAATAGATTAAAGCCTTAAAATGTAAGACGTGAAACTCTAAAACTTGTAGAAAAAAATGAAAAATTTCATGACATGAGTCTTAGCATTATTTCGTATATATGATACCAAAAACACAGGCAACAAAGAAAAAATAGAGAAGTAAGACTATATTAAACTAAAATCTCTGTACAGCAACAGAAACAACTAATAGAGCTAAATATTTTCTAGGAGAAAATATTTGTAAACCATATATAATAAGGGATTAATTTGCAAACTATGTAAGGAACACCTGTTAATAGCAAAAAAAAAAAAAAAAAAAAACCCAAAACCAAAAACCTAATAACTTGATTTAAAAACAGGCTAAAGACTTCAATAGACATTTCTTCAAAGAAGTCACACAAATGGCAAATAGATATATAAAAAGATGTTGAGCATCATTAATCATTATGGAAATACAAATAAACAAAATGAGATACTACCTCACATCTATCAGGATGGTTTTCAAAAAAACAAAGGTATATATATAATATACCACACACACACACACACGCACACACACACACATACATATATGTATATATATATATGTATGGTATATTATATATATACCTTTTGTGTGTGTGTATATATATATACATACCCACACACACATATATATATATATGGTATATTATTCTGCCTTTAAAAGGAAGGAAATTCTTATAGTGTTAAAACATGGATAAAACTTTAGGACATTATGCTAAGTGAAATAAGCTAGTCACACAAAATGAATATTGTATGATTCCACTTAGGTGAGATGCTTAGACTAGTCACAATCTTAGAGCCAGAAAGCAGGATCATGGTTTCCAGGGGATGGTAGGCAAGGAGAATGGAGAGTTAATTAATTAATTAATCAGTGGGCAAGAAGTTTCAGCTAAGCAAGATGAAGAAGTTCTCGAGATCTGTTTTACAACACAGTACATATAGTTAATTATATCACATTGTATACTTAAAAATTTGGTAAGAGGTTAGATCTCATATTAAGTGTTCAAACCACAGTAAAATAAAATTTAAGAAAATAATAGTTTGTTTTAAAGGGAACTCCAGGGGAAAATAGCATTAGGTAGCCCCTACTCCCCTTGTCTGAGGCCTCTAGGAGTTGGGAATGTGGAGACCCTAAGCTGATGACATCTAATTGGGAGTGTCCAGTTGGGTGGGGAAAAGGGTGATGGCTCCCTGCCACCATCCCCACAGTCCTCCCACCTACAAAGGGAAAAATAAGAACCAGAGGCCCTAGGCACTCCAGGGAGGTCTTGTCCTGACAGCTTCCTCCTGGAACAATGAGCTGACACTGGATAGTCTGCAATCACCCGCCAGTTACTCTTCCTGTCCCAACTCAATCAGCTTGTCAGGGATCGGGAATGAGGTGGGGTATCTGTATGTGCAGGTTCCGGTTGGACAGCCTCAAAGCCCTTAAATGCATTCCAGTTCTCTGGCTTCTGAGCTGACTGCTTTGCTCGCCTATTTTTAGAGGGATGCTAAATAAAAAAAGATTGCCAACCAAACTAGTTGGTTTCAATTTCCTTTGCTAAAGATGTCATGGATTGTGTTTATGCTGGTGGTCTCTAATGCTGGAGCAGCTACTTCCCCAAGCAGCTGCTGCAGTCACATACTTGTTGGGGGGAAAAGGGTAACTGTCAGAGAATGTCTGCCTTGCAGTTCAGTCTTCTCTTTCCAAGACTGATTTCAGTTTTTACATCATGCTTTCCAAGTCTCTGTCTGCTCCATGTTGGCTTCTGGAGGCAGAGGAGGGAAGGTATAGAGTCCCTGTCCTCTAGGAACTCACAGTTGATGAAGATGAGCATGCCTATATCACAAGAGATAGTTAGGGTGTGGGATAATAGAATGGACTTGAAGGAAGGAACCTGACTCCCTGATTAGTGGGATAGGACTTTGGATGGCAAACAGGACTCCTGTATTGTAGACTTACATCTGCTACTTATTGTACATTACTGTGCAAATAGAAACCTATCCCTTAATCTCCAAGGCCTCACTTTTGACTTGTGTAAAGTGGGAGAGAAAACTGTCTATCTTAGCATTCATACAGAACCATTATGAGTGGCAGAAATCAGCTGTGAAGGTGCCTGGGGAGGGTACAAAAGTAATTTGGGTGCCAGTGTTTATCAATGCCCCGTTTGCTGCTGTCAGTGAACAAAGTGCTATTACTTTGGTGTTGTAATACAGAAATCGTATTTTGAATTTTTTGTTTCTCTGGGTATACCCAGAGCCCTCTTAGAACTCCCAAGAGCATTCTCAGGCTGCTGTTTAAGATGCACTTCAATATGAAGGTGAGTTTGGGTAATGCTGTCTGGTGGACCAGCTGTCCAGACAGAATCCTCCAGAGAGCTGTGGAGTGCAACTGTCCATAGGTTTGGACATGATGGAAGGAAGCTGGGAGCTAGGATGGAAAGGGACCTTGCAGTTATACAGAACAAGTCTTATCCTACAACTACCCTAATTTATAGTAGAGTTTGGGTTTGTTTCCCTGTTCCTCACCCTGGGCCTTTGATAAGTATTATAGTGTTTCTGCCTGGATGTAGCAGTATCAGAGGAAGCTGGAGTTGGAGGGGCACAGGATCAGCAATGCTTCTGAAGGTAGTGCAGGGTGCCAGTAGGAGGACTGAGGCACCCTGAGGAGGGGTGACTGTCAGGTCACAGGGGTCCGTAGTCACAGGTGCCTTCCTAAGATGCTGTTCTCCATCCATTAGAACCCCTATCCTCACTCATCTGTCTCCCTCTCCACTTTCTTTCTCTTCTCCTCGCCTTTCCTTTTCTTTCCTTTTTCTCTCTCTTCGCCTCTCCTTTTCTCTCCCTCTCTCCTCAAACCAACTCTGCACAAGTACCCCAACTTCTCCAGGTATGCTCTGTCTAGAAATAGCAGCACAAACATCTCTTTCCATCTTGATTCATTACAAGTATATTTTTGTCACCTCTTTGATTATAGTTATAATAACTGCTTTAAAATTTTAATCTGCTAACTCCAACAACTGGGTCTTTTCTTTTGTCTTTTCTTTTGGGAATTAGTCAAGCTTCTTTTTTCTTTATATTGTAATTTTTTCATATCCTGGACATTGTGAATGTAATATTTTGTATGCCATGGACTCTGTTCTGTTCTTATGGATAGTGTTTTTTTTTTTGTTTTGTTTTTTGTTTTTTTTTTTAGCTGGTAATTTGCTTGGTTGGATTCAAACTGCAAACTCTGTCTCTGGGGCAGCAATGCAAATCTCAGCTGCATGCTTTTGTTATTAGCTGGGCAGGTTTGAGCCTATTCCATGAAGGCAAAGTTCAGCAATTAGCCAGAGGTTTGCCAGAGTTTTTACATAGAATTCAGGGCTCTTTGTCTTTAGCTCTTTACTTTGTAGGATTACTCCTTTACTTTTTAGCAGCAGAGGTTTCTCTGAGCTTTGTTCTCTGGTTCTGTAAGCCAGAAAAACTACAAGGTTTCAATAAGAGTGTTAGTCACCCTACAGGGTGCTCACTGCTCAGTGTGGGTTCAAGATGATTTTGAACTATCTACAACCTAAAAGCCATAAAAATGGGAAATGCCTGTGCCCCATCCCTTCTTCCAGATGTCATTTCCCCTCCAACATCTGCCTGCTTTTGTTCACTTTCTAGTTCCTTTGGATAGTTACATTTTTTAATTTTGCCTAGAGTTAATAGTTATAGTTGCTGGGAAGTTTGGTCCAATGGGTCTATTGATCATATCATAAGTGGAACTCCTCCTTCCATTTTTTTATTTTACCATTTTTAGAAGGTGGCCTCATTTTTCAAGACAGTCTCATGGTCGCAATATGGCTACTGTAGCTTTGGCTATTATGCTAACATTCCAGGTTGGAAGAAGAATGAAGGAGGAAGGGTAAGATGTGTTTTTCAGCTACATCAGCCATCCTTTAGAAGGTTTTCTTATTATTCTCACCTAACAACTTTTATCTATATCCCACTGATCAGAATTTAATCGCCAGCTTATAAATAAAATGTAATTATTAACCAGGGCACATTCCTATTCACAATAGAATCAGAATTAAATTATTATAGTAAGAAATAAGGGAGAATTACCCTTGGGAAGGCAATTAGAAGCTCTCTCATTTCATAGGGAGAGTGTGAAAATTAAAAATGTTAATACATTTTAAATGCTTAGGATCATTCATGGAACTTCATAAATGTTGCTTTTAGTATTGATAGAAATTTCATAATAACACAATAAGCCTAGGCCATGATGAAAATCCCAAAGAGAGACACATATCCCAACTTGGAGTAGAGGGGTGTCAGGGAAGACTTCCTGGAGGCAGTGGCTGAGCCAGTTCCAAAAGACAGGTGGCCATTAATCAGATAAGAGAGGAAAGGAGTCCCAGGCAGGAGGAACAGCATTGAGTAAAGGCTCAGAAGTAAGAAACAGCCTATCGTGTGTAGGGATATACTAATATTCTGCATAAAGTATAGAATGGTGAATGAAGAGGTGGCAGAGGTAGTCAAGGACTAAGGCACAGAGAGGGGCTGGTTCATCTCTAGTGTCTTAGAATGTGCTCAGAATATAATGGGCGAGTCTTTTGTGTGGTCAGGTAGCAGTTGAGGGGGAGAAGTGCATGCACACACACAGCTGAGTTCACCTGACCCCACAGGACTCCCGTGGGAGAGAAGCCGGTAGGAAGTGAGCCCTGTGGCCCAAATACTGGAGACATTTTCCTCCCTGGGAGTTCAGGGCAGAGATGAAGCTGTGGCCCGGGTGGTCACTGTGGCCTCCTGAGAGATCTGGACCTCACATCCCCCATAACTCTTCTCAAGGATAGGAACTTTCAAAAACATGCTTGACAAGTTTGGTCAAACAGGAAGACAAGAGCTGATAGTGTGGGAAGGAGGCAAGGGTGGCGGCTCGCTGCCTGGGCCCTTTCCAACCTCCTCTTCCACCCTCACCCTAGAACAGATTTGGTCCTGAACTCCCAGAGCCCCTAAAGTGTGGGCTTGGGAGGTGGCATGCACCTCTGTACCAGATGTGCCCGGGAGGGGTCTGTGGGCTGCACCTCTGCCTCTGCCCCAGTATCCTCACAGTGCCAGCCAGGGACTCTCTTCTAGCTTACTCTTTCTGCTGAAAGCTCCTCCTGGCTCGCAAGTTCTAGATCTCTGTGTCTCTCCTGACCCCCACTCTGCAGTAATGTGTACCATTCAGTTCAGTTCACATTCATTGCACACTTATGAGGTTCCAGGGCCCTGTCCTGGGCCTGGAAGATCTCTTCCTGTGATGTGCATGTGTTTATGTGTAGGATGAGTTATTAGACATTAGAACATAGCAGATCTACCTTGTCCTCCTTTATGCTGTGGAGAAATATTTGTGGTTTTGGCCATTCATTCATTAGTGGGTATGTAGGCTGTTTCTGGGTCTCTGATATTCCCATAATGCTGCAGTAGCATGCCTATGTGTGCCTCCTTCGCACAGGCCTGCACAGGGGTGAATGGTTCAGCAAGGCCCAGCAGTGAGAGGGGAATGATGGGGAAGCTAATGGCAGGCTGGCTGCTGGAGCAGCTATACCCATTCACATTCATGTGTGTCGTGACTGTCACCCCCACCAACATTCTTTCAATATTTGACCTTATATATTTAAAATGTTGTCAATAGAATTATGTCCTTATTTGCCTGCCTTTTGTACCAGATGCTGAGATCCTCAAGGTCAGGGACTATTCATGCCTTGCTTAACTTGAAGATTTTTTTTTTAATTCCATTTTCCCCTTCTATTGATTTAGGAAGTTTAAACTCTCATTTCCTTGGTTACTCTTAAAGTTTTATGTGTCTGAAAAATGCAAACCACAGGAGAGATCCAAGATGGCCGATTAGCAACAGCTCAGGAATGTAGCTCCCAGTGAAAGCGCAGAGAACGAGTGGACGCCGCACTTTCCAACAAATTTTTGTTGCCCACAGACCGGAAGATTCCCGGCAGAGGAGCCACACGGGTCGCCAGCGCGACTCGTTTGGCCGGCGCGGCTGTTTTGCCAGCGCTCCAGCGCGGCGCTTCCCGGTGCGGAGTGTACGGGACGGACGGGCTCGGCTGGTCCCATCCCCACAAGG
>CAUYQU010005594.1:0-19849 GCA_963574635.1 Cheracebus regulus
TGGCTCCTCTGCCGGGAATCTCCCGGTCTGTGGGCAACAAAAATTCGTCGGAAAGTGCGGCGTTCACTCGTTCTCTGCGCTTTCACTGGGAGCTACATTCCTGGGCTGTTGCTAATCGGCCATCTTGGATCTCTCTCTTCTCTCTTTTTCTAAAAAATAAATAAATAAATAAATAAATAAATAAATAAATAAATAAATAACATGTTACTGGTTTCACCAGCTGTCTCTTTGCCCTTGGAAGTCATCTGACACCGATGGCAGCAGTGACCTGTCTGAAGCAGCCACTGGGAAGTCGCTGTCTGCAGTGGAGGAGTGTGCTCTACAGAGCTGGCTGGGGCCAGAACAGGCGGGAGCCCTGCCCCCTAACAAGTTGGTGGGGTGGGAGCCCCGTGCTTCCAGGCACAGCCGCAGCTACCCAGCTGCGGCTCTGGACCTGGGCATCCCTACACTCTCAGGGGACTGGGAAGCCCCCCTTCCTTTGCAGGCTTGGAAATGCCTGCTCCTGCTCCCTGATCTCTCCCCATTCCTGGTGACTGCTCCAGAGTGGGGCAAAGTAGTGGCTGTCACAACCCAGCAAGGTGTGCATGCACTTGACTTGATGCTGACATGCCAGCCCCTTGCCTCCTTGGGTGCTTTTGACTTTGGGTGCCAATGAGCATAGCAGGGAGGCCAAGGTAAGGACTGAGGGTGAGTTGGCACAGATCTGCAGGTGCCTCAGTAGGAACAGCCTGGGTGCATGGGGTGTCAGGTTGATGGTGGCAGGAAGCAGACAGGCTGCTGGGCAGAAAGGGATGGGTCCTGGATGAAACCCTACCTTCAGGCCAGGGAAAGTCTGAAGCCTGGGGGCTGGACTGCCAGTTCCGTGGAGTCTGTGGCCCGGAGTGAGAACTTATGGTGCTTTTTCTGGGTCTGCCCATGGCCACCCACTCATGGGCCAATCAGTACTCATTTCTTCCCTTCTGAGCCCATAAAAATCCCTGGATTTAGCCAGATTTGGACATATTCAGGACTACCAGCTGCAGGAAGGAGCTATCCACTGTGGATTTCTCTACCTATTGGGATGACCTGCCTGTGGAAAGGAGCTACCCATGTCAGGTCTCCTCTCTGCTGAGAGCCAGATACTTATCTAGATGACCTGCCAGCAGAAAGGAGCTACCCACTTTGGGTCTCCTGAGAGCTGTCCTGTCACTTAATGAAGCTTCTCTCCACCTTGTTCACTCTCTGGTTTTCTACATACCTCATTCTTCCTGGTAGCAGGACAAGAACTTGGGACCCACTGAATGGCAAGACTGAAAGAGCTGTAATACAAACAGGGCTGAAACACATCCCTCCAGCCTGCTCGTTGCTTTGTGGGCAATGAGAAGGAAAGAGGAGCTGCAGCCCGTCAGGGAGCCCAGACCTAGGGGCTCTCCAAGCCAGGTCTGCGACACTATCTTCAAGGCTCTGAGGTTCATGGCATCTCCAGGCCACCAGATGCCCATGTTCTCCTCATCCAGATGTGGGTTCCCCCAGCAGAAGCCACATGTAGTACATCGGATCCAGCTGCAGCCTTACATGGAGCTGGCACATGTTCCAGCCCCTTTAGCTGACTGCCCTGCCACAGCAGCTGGCGTGCCTGGTTGTATGCAGTGGACAGACTCTGTACTTGCTCATCCACACATCCTTTACTGCTCTGCGCCTCTCTCCCCCTCAGCAGGTATGAGATCTGGGCTGGTATCATGAGCTGAGCCCAGCCTGCTGGGCTGAGTGGGTAGAATGAGCTGCCTGGGTTCAAATCCCTGTTTCGCCGCTTATTAGTCAAGTGCTTACCTGCTCTGTACCTCAGATTTCCCTTCTGAAGATGGGAATGGGAATAGTGCCTCATATGGTTATTGTATAGATGCCTTCTCCTGACACATTCTAACCACTCAGCAAGTATTAGCTACTCCTAATTGGAAGTTTGAATGTAAATGGCCTTAAATTCCAAGCCAAAGAGATTGGATGCTAAAATTAATTTGGAGCAAACCTATCTGTTCAGATAGCTTTCTCGGCACTGATTTTGATGTGAAAAATATGTGGAATGTTCTACATTATCAAGCAAGTGCCTTGCTAGTGTAGTTACAATTTTTAATACTAATGGATGATTCTCCATTAAAGTAGTAAAAAAAGATACCATCTCATTTTAACCTTAGCGCAAAAGCTTACTTAAGTGAAATTAAGCAGATATTTATTTTGCCAGGCTCTGGGGAGGATTCTGAAATTATTCACTCCCTGCTAGTGCCTAGCACTTTATCTTTGCAACCGCACTTACCCTGCAGAGTCATGGTTGGATGGGAAACTCTGTATTCTTGCAACTCTACCTTCAGTATTTCATGATCACTGTTTCTCATCTGCCAGGCCTGAGGGTGGGCTGTGCTGATTTCACTCTTTCATACCCACTCCTGTTTCTGCCAGTGTTTTTGTGAGAGGAATTTTATCTCTGCCCCTTTCTCTTTACCCCATTGTCTCTTCTCCAGTCTTCAAATCCAAACAGTAAATCTACAAAGTTTGCTCATATTCACTGCAGTCTGAGCTGGTGAGTGTTCTTTTAGAGCCCTGTAGGATTTCTGTGCCCATACTTGTAAATGTTCCCATCTTTATTTTGTTGGTAATGATGACATATTACCCCACATGACTTCCCTCTCTTCCCGTTTTAGTTAGAAATTACTGTTTACTGGAGATGGAGAATGGAAAATATATGAAGGGGCAATATGAGAAAATAGGTTATTTTGATTACTTCCAATCATCCATAATAAATTGAATTCATAATACAGATAACCAAATAAAAAGAGTATTTCAATTTAAACTTAGAATGACTTATAGGTTTTTTTATAATCTGATTTCCATTCTTATTGCTTCTTCTAGCAGTTTTCAAACTTATGTGTGCATAGTCACTCATGGAACTAGTTAAAATGCAGACGACTGGGTCCCCACCACCACCACAACTCGTTCTGATCGGTGGCTTTAACTGGGGCCTAAATATCTGCACTGTATCCAGTCACACATGAGCCTGATGGACTTCACCAGTGGTACCTTAAAAGATAGCAAGAGGGGCAGACTAAAACCATGTTGGTCACCATCAAAAATTGTCTGTACATAATCTAGAAAGAGCAAAGTTGAATCCAGGCTAATTGAAAGACTGCATTTTTATTTTCGTGTTTCAAAAGCAGAGCAATAAAGAGTTTTTCTAATGTGTTACACTTCCTATGAGTTGGATAGTACCTTTTTGCCTAGATGCCACTTAATATGGACAACAACTTTTATGGCTGTGCACATTCTTAACCCCCCATTTAAAGTGAGGAAGCAGACTCACTTAGACTCAGGTGGCTAGTGTGGTTGAACAGAGAGAACCTTGGTCTGCCTGGCCCCAGCTCTCTCTCTCTTACCATTGTATAGCTTCACCCAAGCCAGTGTTAAAGTTAGCTATAGATGATTTTCTTTTAATGTTCTAAAACCAGAAGACATGGAACATCTTGTAATCAAATGCTGAACTCCAGGGAAAGCTAAGTCTCTTCTATTTTGTTGAAAGAGAATGTGTCAAGCTGTCGATCTGTATTGTTACAGGTCCCTGTCCTAAATTTAGCCTTGAGAATTAAAAGTGTATCAGCCTTGTGACTCATCACCATGAAACCCTGAGACAGGAGTCTCCTACCAATATAAATAATATGAATGAAAACGTTATATGCCTTCTGGATTGTGGCCTCTCACAACTGAAAGTTGTAAAGAAAAACCCATGCAATTGGATTTTGTGAAATATATTAAATATGCCCAGCAATGTGGCTCTTCAAAGGAATTCATATACTATCTGCTTTACTGTGGTGTATCATTATAGCTCATTCAATGCATATGGCCTAATAATTTATTTCCCTTATGCATATCTATCATTAAATGTGACACATAGACAATAACATTTAAACACCTAAATAGGTGATTATATAGCTGTCTCCCCTGCTTAGACTATGAGCAATGGAACCTGGTTATCTTCATTTCTGTAGCTCTTAGCTCAGTAAATGAATGAATATGTGCATGAATGAATATGTGCATAAATGAATACATGCATGAACAAATGGATTTTCTTAACATGCTAAGCACTAGACTAGTTACTGTGGCAAATACAGTGATACAAAGAAATAGAGACAAATAGATTGAGTTCTATAGGAATTTTAAAAAGGGAGAAATCAATTTCAGTTGAAACAGGCAAAGAAAAGACAAAAATACTAATATGTATTGAGGGAACTTCATGGTAGAAATATGCTGGAGAGTGTACACGTATAATCTTCACATTGCTCTAGCATCTTGTCCAAGGTCACACAACTGGCAATGAGAACCCCCTGAGGTTAGCTATCATGGTCCTTCAGGGAAGTGGGAAGGGATAGCCTTTGAACAAATCTGGGATGATCAATGTATTCTCCACTGGCAGCAATGAAACATAGAGTATTCTGGAAGGAGAGCATAACATAAGTGAAGGCACTAAAATGAGATTGTGGAATGGTAACATTTGGATTTGGCTGAAACCTATGATATTTCTAAGGGATTCCTGGAAGAAGAGGATGTAATGATCAAATAGGTAGAGATAGATTGGGAGTCTGTCCCATCTGAGTACCATTTTGAAGTTTGTGCTTCCTCTCTCTCCCTGGAGGCATTGGCAAGCCATTGAAGGTGATCTTAAGCCAGAGATTCATTTTAAGCAGGGCTTTATATAATTTCATATGCACTAGTTGGGGTTTGAAAAGGCAAAGTGGTTTCCTGAAATAGGGTTGTGGCAGTGGACCTTGAAAAGAAGACAAGGAGTTTGACAACTTTTTAAAACAAATCCATGCATTAGGCAAGAGTTTTTAAAAATTTTTGATGTTCTTTATATTCTCCTAGTACTTTTTATTCATCTAGCTATTACTAAATTAAATGTATAAAATATTTTTCCTTTTTAATTTGAAATGGATTTTGTCTCATATTTGTCAGGAGATAATAATAACTTGTTAACTTCAAGGCACTCAGCGTAATTCATCCAGTCTATAAACTGGGTATTCATTTAAATCTATTGTCTTTAATGGGGATATCCAATATACTCACTCACTTAAAGTAGAGCAATAACCTGAAGTTAAGTAAGCAAAGCAAAAGGCCTCCCAAAGCTGAGAAAACACTTTGCACAGAGTCCACACACTAGGAAAGTACAAGGATTATTCTCTGGCTGTCACCCAGCACTGCTGACTTAGAATTATAGATAAAATATGTTGTAGTTTTAATCATTAATAGCTGACTATGCAAAAATATTCTTTTCTCCTAGCTGCAACCAACAGGTGACATGTCTTCCTTTCATGTCAGGTACTGTGCTAGGCACCAAACATATAAATGTGAACAAATTATAATCTCTGTCCTCAAAGAGCTCCCATTCTAATTGGAGAGACAGACAAGTAAGCCATCCTAGTATGATGTAGGAAGTGTCTGATAAAAATGTGTCTGGGCTATTACAGGAGTTTAAACTCACTTTGCCTGAGCAGGTTAGTAAAATTCCCTCCCCTTCCCCTACAAGTGATACTGGTTTGATACTTAAAGATGAATAGGATGGAGAAATAGGAATTTATCAGATGGACAAGATGGCCAGGCTGGAAGGAAGGTGAGAAGGAGAGGGAAGCAGAGAGAGGTAGTATGCCCTAACATTCAGAAGCATGAGGGTACCCCTTTGGCTGCAGAATACTGAGTATACTGTAGGGCAGAGTATGCTGAAATGGAAGTGTGAGAGGTATATGTGAGGACACAGGTTTTGAGGGCTTTGAACATCATTTAAAAGAATTTGGAATTTTTTATCCTTAAGGCACTAGCTTGTAAACAGAGACTTTGGAGGCGGTGAGGTTAATGGATGGGAAGATGGCACTGTTGTAAGAGACCTTGAAGGCCAGAGCCAACGCAATACCAAGGCAGTATCAATGGAACAGGAGGGGGCATTCGAAAATTAAACATAGGCTGATGAACAGTGATAGGATCCTCTAACGCATGGGCAGAAAATGCTACATATATAGCTCTCTGAAGCAAGAGTGCGCTGGACAGTGGTGGCATGGCACTGTTTAATGGAAATAAGCAGCGTCTGCGGGTCAGGAAGGATCAAGTGTAAGTTTCAAATCCGCCCTCACCAATTACATAACTTCTACACGTCACCTCTTTAAACCTCACTTTTTTATGTAGGTGAGAACATAAAGACTCATGCTTTTTCTCCTAATATATCTGCTTTTATATGCCAAAACTTCAATAGCGATTGAGTGGTGGTGTTGGGATAAATGTGATCACAAATAGACAGTATTTAATTCATTAATTTATTCACTTGCCATTTATTGATTATTTTTTTCTCACAACAATGGAATGCACTCTTGGTCCCCAAAAATAAAATGCTGGAGAAAATTAAATGTACCCACATAGATAACTCACAAACAAACCTGTATGAAGGCACCAGAGAGCTACTAAAGGACTTGAGAGGCCAAAATCAAAAGAGAAGACTAGAGAGCTGGATTCAACATTTCTGCCATTTTGCATGCTGAGCATTTGCTGATTTGCTGAGATTTGGACTCAACATTTTTACCATTTTTTAATACACTCTGAGCATTTGCTGAGTTGAAATCTGCAACTCAGAAGCCAAGAAGCTAAACACCAGTTTGGTAGTCTGCAGGCTGGAAGTATAAATATTTGAGTTTGAGCATCATTGAAGAGAATACTAGTAAATTCTCTAGGTGTTAGTTGGGACCCTGAGAGTAAGCATAAACTAAAAATAGACAAGCTTTACAAAGGCCGAAGCCCAGCTTTGAATTAAATTGCCATTTGATTAAATTCAGATCATCCATCCCTACTTGAGCTAACTGCAAGAAGTAAGGTTATATTCTTCCTAGAGGTAGGTAACGTACTCAGAAGCTCAAGTTATACCAAAAAGGTTTCATATGTAATGTCTGATTTCAATAGAAAATAAGCATGTAAAATATGAATAATTTCAAAAATCAAAAGTAAAAACAAACCCACAGAAAATCCATATGCTGGTGGTATTTGACATGAACTCTAACATATCTGTGATTAATATGAGCAAGAAATTATAAGAGAAGATGGAGATTTTAGCAGAAATCTGGGAAATAGAAAAAGAAATAGGAATTATAAAATGGAAACTAATAATTAAGAACTGAATAGATGGAGTAAAGTCAACAGCATATAATGTAATTGAAAAGAGAATTAGAGAACTGAAGCATAGATCTGAAAAAACTATCCATACTACAGCTAATACACAGAAGGATGGAAAATACATGAAATACACAAACAAGTATGAGCTATATGGAACATGGTAAAGGGGTCTAACTGAGGTGTAGCTGGAGTCCAAGAATGAGAGAAGAAAGCTAATAAATAATATGTAGAAGCTATAGAAGAGATATTGGCCAAAACTTTTTCAAAACTTGTAAAAGAACTCAAGTGAGCTATTTTAACTTCTGAATATTCAATTAATTCAATTTCATATTAAAAGGATACAAGAGAAAAATTATATAAACAGTTGTTTAAAAGTGCTTTTGATACAATTTAGCACATATTCATGATTTTTTAAAAAAGTTGTGGCAAACTGGGGGTAGAAAGGAACTTATTTTGATTAAGGATATCAACAAAGAGAAAAACCTAATGCAAATACCATACTTAACGGTGAAATATTAAAAATGTTCCAACTCTTACTACTTTTATTCCACAGAGCCTACCCAGTACAGCAAGTCAAGAAAAATAAATTGAAAATATAAGAATTGGAAAGAAATAAAGCTAACATCATAGATAACACAATTATATACTTATAGAATATCAAGAAAATCCATAGATAAAATATTAAAAATAATAAGTAATTTAGCAAGGTTGCTCTTGCAGAAAGTCAATACAAAATTCAATTTTATTTTTGTAATCCAGAAGCAACCATTTAGAAAATAAAAATTTTAAAATAACATGATTTACAATAAATAAAAATATTAAGGACCTAGGAACAAAGATGTATAAATATCTATGCAGAAAGCTATAAAACATTGAGAGAAACTAAAGAAGTTATAAATAAGTGGAGGGATATATGATGTTCATTGATTGGAAAACAATATAAATGTGACAGTTCCTTCCAGATTGTTCTGTAGATTCAGTGTATTCCACTTCAGAATTCTAACAGATTTGTGTGTGAGAGGATGGAAATTTGTAATCATCCTAAAACTTGCAGCGAAAGAATCAATAGTAATCAAGACAGTCTTAAAAAAGAACAAAGTTGGGAGAACTTCATAATGACAGATATTAGAATTTGTTATAAAGTAAAGAAGACTGGTATTGAGGCAAGGACAGAC
Organism: Cheracebus regulus; assembly: GCA_963574635.1. Taxonomy (NCBI): domain Eukaryota; kingdom Metazoa; phylum Chordata; class Mammalia; order Primates; family Pitheciidae; genus Cheracebus; species Cheracebus regulus. Next base: position 8,349 of record CAUYQU010005594.1, read on the forward strand.
AGATGAACCAGAGAAAAACAGATTAAGGAGCCCAGAAACAAACTCACACATGTATGGACAGTTAATTTGTGGCAAAGGTGGCATTTCAGAGCTGTAAGGAAACTATATTTTTCAGTGAAATAGTGGTCTGCTGATTGGCTATCAATATGGCAGAAATTGAATTTTGGCCCCTCTCCTTATACTATACATGCAGATACATTCCAAATAGATTAGAGATTTAAGTATGAAATGTAAAAAAATCAAGTTCTTAAAAGACAAGATCTTCATGACCTTGAGACAGACAATTTTCCTAAATAGGACATTAATATAAGTACAACCATAAAGAAAATGATTGGTAAATGGGAGTATGTTAAAATAAGAAACTTCTTTTCATCAAAAGATTCCACTAGAAGAGTGAGAACGCAAGCCACAAAGTGGAAGGAAATAGTTTCAATGTATATAACAAAAGATATGTATCCAGAGTATATAAAGAATTTCTGCACATTAATGAGAGAAGCACAATCATGCTGACAGAAAAATGGTTAAATATGTATATATATGTGTTCATGTAAATGTGTGCATATATATGTTTGAGTGGCTTTGCAGAAAAGAGGATATACAAGTGGACAATAAGATATGAAAAGTTTTCTAGCCTCATTAGTCATTTGGAAAGTTCAAATTAAAACCATACTATGATATCACTACACACCCAGCAGATTGGCTAAAATCAAAAAGATTGATAATGTCAAGTATTGATGGGGTTATGAAACACCTAAAATGCCCAAGCACTGCTGTGGAAGTATGACCACACTTTGGGAAAGAATTTGGCAGTATCCTGATATGCTATGATTCAGCAATCCTATTCTTAGACATATATCTAACAGAAATGTGTACCAGAAAAAAGATACATATACAGTAATGCACATAAAATCATTATTTGCAATAGGCAAAAACTGGAAACAAACCTCCCAGTTCCCATCAATAGTAGAATTAATCAATGTTTGGTATATTCATGGAGTGGAGGATTATACAGCAACAAAAATGTACCAAGTATTGCTACATGCAGCAGTGTGGTTGAATCTCACAAACATGGGTGACTGATGCTGGCACAAAGAAAATACACTGAATGGTTTAAGCAAATCCTGTGGTCTAGACATCTGGACAGTGGTTACCTCTGGTAGGACATGGTATTTGGAAAAGGACATGAAGGGGTTTATTTTTTGATCTGGATAGGTATGTTTACTTTGCAAGAATTCACTAAACTCTATACTTAAAATTTGTAGCTTTATAATATAGGTTATGCTTCATTGATAAAGTTTATTAAAAATATCAAAAGCTCCAGGCAGCCCTGTGCTAGGCACTGGGAATGCAGACATGAGTATGAAATAATCTGGCTGTGAAGAATGCAGAGGAAGAGGCGAGTGGTGATTAATAGGCAAGTGAAGGATTTTGTTAGAATTGAAATCAGGGTTATGTCACTTTATACGTCAGCACACAGGAGCAACTCCCAACTCAACACACTTCCTGCCTGTATTAGGTGCTTCATAAATGTTAAATTCTACTCCCACTTTGCTATAATGATAATCATGAGTAATCAAGAAAGGGAAAATTATGTTAAGAATCCTCTTTTTTAGTGCATAATCCATGTTAGTGATAGTGATGGCAAGTTGGGTTTTTTTGTTGTTGTTGTTGTTGTTGTTGTTGTTTTGTATCTTTAACAGTGAGCCTTTCTCAAACAAAGTATTAGATAGGATTGCAGCTTCCTCAGCTGAAATTAGTTTATCAGTGATTACTTTCTCCATGGAATGCTATTACAGTGAGTTTCTCTTGTATGATTAACCAGGGATTCTCAGCCTCTTTCGTCTCTGCCTTGCGCCACACAGCCCCATAAAAAGAGGGTGGAAAGGAGGAAAAGGAAAGACCACCTGCTAGCCTACCTGAATTTCAGCTGTAGATTGGCAGGCAGACAGCTGAAAGGAGGGAAGATATGGCCAATGAAAAGCACCGTCTAATTTGAGGGCACAGTGCCCACTGATGGCACAGCGGGTGCTGCTAGGCCTGTGCAGAGCTGGAAATCCTGGCAAGAAGGTAGCTGCTCCATCTTGTCTGGCCCAGTTACCACCTCTAGCCCTTGCTGAAGGGAGTCTGGGAAGTTACCATTCCAAAGAGCTCACAGAAAACAGGACTGACTTGGACATATTCCAGGTTTGCCTAATGGTACTTCAAAATGGTGGATTGAATTTTATTTTTAAAATCTTTGGGCTGAGCCCATTGGTTCACGCCTGTAATCCCAACATTTTGGGAGGCTGAGGTGGGTGGATTACCTGAGGTTAGGAGTGTGAGACCAGCCAGGCCAACATGGTGAAACACCTTTCTGTACTAAAAATATAAAAAAATTAGCCAGGCTTGGTGGCACACACCTGTAATCCCAGGTACTTGGGAGGCTGAGGCAGGAGAATTGCTTGAACCCAGGAGGCGGAGGTTGCAGTAAACCAAGATTGTGCAATTGCCCTCAAGGCTGGGCGACAAGAGTGAAACTCCATCTCAAAAAAAAAAAAAAATCATTTTAAAGTTATTTCCTTTGAAATACAGAATTTAAAAGGAGAAAAAGCGAAGGAAAATGAAAAATAACATGGATATGCAGAATATATCCAACAGAAATGTGTACTTGAGTGTACCAAAAAACATGTACAGGGACACAGATAATACCATTTCAGCAGCGTAATGGTTAGAAAAGTATGATTTCTGGAGCCAAGCTACCTAAGTTTATTTTCCATGCTGTCACCTACTTTCTTTGTCATCATGTGTCAGTTATTGAACATGCTGAGTCTAAGATTTTTATCTCCAAAATGGGCATCATCATAGCAGTTTAGAGAATTAAATAAGTTAATTTACCTAAAGCACTCGAAACAGCACCTGACATGGGTAAATACTACACAACTACTAGCCGATGATGATGATAACAGCTAAGCCATTTTTATGACCGGGAGTCAGCAGCTACAGCGAGGGTGGAGGAGATCCTTCTAATCGTAAGGTCAGAGGAAAGAGGGTCTCCGCAAAGAAGCCTTCTTAGGCCCATACAGCAGGAATTACTACTTCTTGCCAGAAGACTTGTTTGAGAAGACTTCAACAAACCGTGAGTCTGCCTCTGCCGTGTCCTTGGCTCCTCAGGAGATTATAAGCTCTTTGAGGACAAGGATTACTTTTTTTTCAAGTATTATTTTCCCAGCAGTGCCGAGCACAGTGCCTGATGTAAAGTTGTGCTCTCTAAATGTTTACTGAATTGAATACTTCTAAACAGAGGAGAGAGATACTATTAATCAGGGCTGAACATGTGACAACACTGTTCTTTCAAGCCAAGATTTATATATTTATTATTATTATTATTATTTATTTGAGATGGAGTTTTGCTCTTGTTGCCCAGTCTGGAGTGCAATGGTGCGATCTCGGCTCACTGCAACCTCCTCCTCCTAGGTTTAAGCGATTCTCCTGCCTCACCCGCCCAAGTAGCTGGGATTACAGGCATGCACCCCTACATCTGGCTGATTTTTTACTTAAAGAGATGAGATTTCTCCATGTTGGTCAGGCTAGTCTTGAACTCCCAGCCTCAGGTGATCCACCCACCTCAGCCTCCCAAAGTGCTGTGATTATAGACATGAGCCACCAAGCCTGGAGATTTTTTTACTTTTAAATCATCATTTCCCTTTTAGAGATGGGATGTCAGAGGCCCGGGTAACTCAGCTCATTTGTATGAGGTCATGTAAGTGGTGATATTTAGAAATGTCTCCCTCAAAGCCAGTGCCCTTCCTCACAGGCATCTGTTCCCTAAGGCACCTAGGATGGGCACAGAGAAAGGAGAGCAAAGCCCGCCTGGGGCTGCTGTCCAGAGAAGGTGGGCAGATGTCAAGAGCAGGTGCAGAGGTGGAGAGGAGAGCTAAATCTTGTCCTCAGTAAAAGCAGAGGTGTCATTTCAACTGCAGGCTTGAAAAATGTCAATGCATACCTCATGAGATTTTCTGTAATTCATTTTTACTCTCATATTCTAACACTATTTGCTTATCTAAGCCATTACTCTCTTTGAAACTATGTCAGCCACATGTCATTCATTGTGCTGCAACCTGGGGCTTTTTATCCTGGTTAGGGTTTTGTTTTGCTTTGTTTTTTCTCCCTGGCTGCTCAGCATATCACTTAATTCTCCAAGCCCTCTGGCCTGACTCTGATCCAGTGGTGGGGGTCACCTTACATTCCCATCTCCAGTCTCCTAGGAATAGTGGTGACAGGCAAGGAATAGAATCAACATCCAGCTTCAGGATCTATTTGTCTTTTTTGCTCTTATTGTCCGAAGCTTGGGTCAAGGATAAATTAATCAGTATAGTTGTGGGAGAGCTCTCTGACCCTCCACAGGAAAAATCCTAGCCTTTACAGAAACTTGGCCTGGTTTTGGCTCTCAGAGTTAATTCCAAGCTGTGAAGAATCTGTCAATGTTCAACTAACCCCAACAAAACCTTTGGAAGTTTCTGTTGCAACCGAAACTCATATCAAGTGAGGTGGTACTGAGTTTGGCATCAGAGGTTGGAGAGAGAAGAGAGCTAGCCGGTTAATTAAGATTTTTCTTTCCTTAAGTTTCAGGCATCTTCTATTTCAAATGTCCTAAAGAACCTGTCCTATCACTTCCCATCTCTGTCCTGGTGTTTTCCTGAAGCATTTCACTGGTGCATTTTATGTTTTTTAGGGGATTATCTGGGGTGCTGATTACTTTCTCTATCTTCAAGGAGTCTTTAAATAATTTTATAAATGAGACCATTTGTCTAGGGGCAAGATAAGTTGCTGAAGGCAACCTAGTCCTGCTTTCTCCCACTAACATTTATTAAGTAGTGCCTATATCCCGAGCACAAGGCTCTTGCCTTACACATAGCATGACCAACTATTCCAGTTTGCCTCAGGATAAGGGGGGTTCCTTGGGCCCTGGACTTAATAGAGTGTAGAGGAGGAGAGTTATCTTTTCTTCTGTTCATTTGAGGTTCATAGCTGGGGCCCTTTTAACAAAAGATAGATTAACAGGAGAGAAGCATACACATTTATGTAATATGTTTTATGTGACATGCTAGCCATCATATAGAAATACAGACCCAGAGGAACAGTTATCATGAGTATTTTTATGTTAGGCTTGATGAAGTATAGACAGACATGGAAAAATATGATAGGGCAAGAAGGGCATGATTTAATAGCAATAAATTGGGGAATGTAGCAAAGCCTGTTAGTTCAGATTCATCCCTGTGATCCTTCATCTCCAGATATAAGGATGGTGCTTTCCTTTTCAGATCTGAGTCACTGATCACTCCGTATTGTCTGATAAGTGTCTGCCTGCGTATTTTTCCGCCATTACTAGACTGGAATCTTGTAGAATACAAGGAAACAACTTTCATCTTTAGATTTATAGCACCCAGCATAGTTCCTGGCTTATGATTGGGGATCAGTAAATAGCTGTTGAATTAATAAAGTTATAAATTTTCAGGAGGCATTTGTGTGCTTTGCAGTCACAGTATTAGATCTATTTAAGGAACTTATTCTACAAGGTGCATTTGTGGTGCTTAGCCCAGTTCTCTTAATTTTGTTTCTGTTTATAATTTTTGCAAAGTAATTTTCATGAGTTAACTTGGCTGTTTCAATTAGATTTCAACCTGAAACTTTACCGTGCCTAACGTCTAAGAATGAAAAATTGTCTTTTCTGAAGTCACAGATGATAACACCTAAGTAATGTAGAGGCTGTGCTGAGGGTAGGAAGAAAGGAATTTCTGAAATCAAGTGTTTGCTTTGTCTTCAATGTAGATATTTCTAGTTTTCTCTAAAGTCTCAGATTTCCAAGCCATGCCTATTAGCCTACCTTTCAGATTTGATCTTTCTGGGTAGAAAGGAGAAACTGAGGAGTTGAGACCCAGTTATGAGAGGGTCTGTTCTTTGTTCTCTCCACTCCTTCCAATCCAACCAGCCTCTTGAATTGGCTTCTGATTGCTGTAAGTCATGGAGGAGTGTGGCATGTAGACAGAAATGATGAATGCCATCCCAAGTTAAATTGCAGGATGCATGGTGCTACATGTAATTGTGGCTTTAGTGAAATAAACAGATTTTGGTTTATTCATAATATTTAAAATGCTAGCCTGGATTCTGCCTACTACCTGGTACCTCATTTTCCTTATTCCTCTGGGCCCCCAATTATTTTGTCATCAGTTGTATAGTCAAGGACAAAAAACAGATGTTCCAATCAATCTGAGTAAACCCAAATAACTCTGGCAAAGCACACACTGTGATGAAAGCAAATGAACTGTCATGCCAAGCCTTGCTATTAACACCGAAGACTGGAAGTTGTCAGTAGTAACAACAATAATGGTGAAACTATATTGAGTAAACTGTGTCCCAGGCATTGTTCCACTCAGTTAATCTTCATGATAGCCCTATAAGCTACATTCTATCATCATTCCAATTTTATAGATCAGGAGACTGAGACCCAGGAAGCTTAAGTGATTTGACCTGCTTGCCAGACTTGAAACCAAGCGGTATAATTCCAGAGCCCTTGCTTTGAACCATTACACCCTAACTAGTTCAGATATCTAGTAAATGTCTGTCTATATATCTCATGTAGACAAAGACCTTCCCTATTACCTTTCTTGCTCTGCAGAGGGTAGGAGGGTTGACGGGGAGGGGACGGTGGCAATGTCAAGGTGTGTAAAATGTCTCTGTTGACTTAAAACATAGGATTATTTTTTAAAGTAAACCTACTTTAGGATTTAGTTGGGGTAAGTTCTAGAACACTTTTCTTTCAAGGTCAAAGCAATACTTCATGAAACATGGGAATGATCTTTTTGACTATTTTACTCCCGTTCATTTGCTAGGCTTGAGGTTAACCTTTTGGGTATGCTCTAGTGGTATTTTGACAGTAAGTCCTGAAAGAGATCTGAGTTCAGCTATGCTATTGTCTGGTAATACTTAGAGTTCCTATAAGTAGTTGAAAAGAAAGGAACTAGCTTCTGTGAGCTCCATGAGACAATGTTAGATAAGGTAGAGTTAGAGTCAGGTAGATCTGGGTATGATATAGTCCCACCTCCAGGTCCCCTGAAATGTAGCAGTGTGGGACCCTGTAGAAGTTGCTTAAAAAACTTTACTCTCCTTTTCTCAATTTGTATATCAATGTGATAATAACTACCTTGCAAAATCATTGTGGGAATCAAATATAATATTTGCAAAGTATCAAGCACAAAGCCATCTCCCAATAATCAAGGATCTTAGAACCTTTAGTCTTTACCAGTGATTTTTGACAAGGTATGTTGTAAAGCTCCAGTAATTACATTATTACCCATGAGTTGTCACTCAAAACCTATCAATATTTTTCATCTTTATTCGTATTTCAGACACAGAGCCTTTGTCTGTGAATAAGTGTGCGATTTTTACCTAGAAAATGTCTTATGCTTTACTAGTATGTGAATTCTGCCACACACATTCATTCATTCATTCATCAATGATAACAACAAAAAATAGTGAACTACTACAGTGTGAAGACTTGCCCTGGCCTCCATTTGCTCATAGTTTAGTAGAAGGATTTGTTTATGTTGTCTGTGCAAACACATAAACTACAGATACAGTGATAGAATCTATAGAGGGTCAGGAGGTAAGGTACAAAGGAAGGAGGCTTGGTCAGTTCTGCTGGGCTGGGGTGTTTTGGGGATGTGGGGAGTTGTGATCAGGAAAGATTTCTGATGCTGCAACTGAGTTTTCAAAATGGAGCCCATGTTCTGCAGGATTGACATGGGATGAAGTGTATTGGTGGAAAAGGATATCCTAGGCAAAGGGAGCAAATTAAACAAATGCTTAGTGCCAAGGACCAACAAAGCCCATTCAGGAATAAGGAGAAAAGGAACCACCCATATGGAGTCTTGCTTGTGCCAGGTACTTCTGTAGGTCCTGGAAGGAATAGTTCCCATTTATTGAGTACTGATGTGTTCCACCTAAATCTCACTTAATTCTCCCAGCAACTTTGTGGGTAAGTATTGCTATCCAAATTCTTCATATATGGAAACTGAAGTTCTAAGGGATCAAGGCATTTTTGCCCAAGGGGATGAAGAGGGATTCAAGTCCAACTCTGAAGAAGTAGGTAAAGTAACAAAAGCAGCAATAATAATAATAAAAATAGTAAAAACAGCAAAGGTTCATACAGTACTAGGCATGTTTTAATCTGTACTGTTTAATATAATATCCACTAGCTGTATGTTGCTACTTAAATGTGAATTAATTAGAATAGAATAAAAAATTTAGTCCTCAGTTGTACTAGCCACATTTTCAGGGCTCAATTGCCACATGTGTCTGGTATCTACTGTATTGGACAGTGCAAATATAGAACATTTTCATCATCACAGAATGCTCTTATTAGCACTGTTGTAGGCATTACATATACATATTAACATACATCATTCTTATAATAATACTGTAAGGAGGATACTGTTCATATTGTAGAAATGTGGACATCGAGGTGTAAAGATAAGAAACTTAACCAAAATCACATGATGAATGAGTCCTTATTTTTAAACACTGCACTATAATACCCAATATAATGAGTTCTGTATAACATAAATGAATGTTAGTCAAAATAATAGAATTCAGTGTCTACTTGTATGTAGTCTGGTGTTAGTCCTCTGCAGAAAACATGTCTTTGATATGATTCTTCCAGGAGCATACAGTTGTCAGTTTACATACATGAAAGTGGGGGTCTCTCAAGAGCCTTCTCTGGAGAATTTCCTCTCCAGGAACTCCAGGAATCTCCCAGCCAGCTTTGGCAAGAAACTCACTGAATGTGATTTATCAGTCAGTTCATTCATCCAAATGGCTGAATCAAGAGTCTCAAATTGATATTGTCTTAAGTAATGTTCAAAACCCTTCTTATCCTTTTTGATACTTCAGAGAAGATTCCTAAGGTTGTTATTTTAAGAGGATCTTTTTCAAGATGCCAACACATCAGACTCAGAGACTGAAAATCCTAGTCTGAGCCCAACTTCTGCCTCTAAGTCACTAAATAAACTCAACTAAATTACTTCACCTTTCTGAAATTCAGTTTCTTCAACTGTGAACTAGAAATAAAATACACATATCACAGGATTTTCTAAAGACTAATTGAAGGTTATAGTGTTTGAGGATACTTTGCAAGCTATAAAGTACTTTATATGGCTATAAAAGTGGGAGATAATTATAACACAAATGCGAGAACTCAGGATGTTTTTCTTCTATATAACCCTGTAAGCTTTCAAAACTGCCATAGCTTGATAAATTATAGGGAAATGTACTCTTAATCATAACATTTGCAGAGTCTTTTTTATTTTACATCATTATAGTAGGTACTCAATGCTTGGGTGGACATATTGTTGGTTGAATGAATGGGAGCGAGGAAAGGAGGAGACAGTATATTAAAGTAAATAAGAGAGCTGTTCATGAAGTTTTAAATGCTCCTTTTTTAACATTCTTTTTAAACATTGCTTGATATGAACTATATGTGTTATGTTGAGGAGTGGGAGACATTTAATTCATCGAGTCAGTAAGCCTGATTTTCTGCTATTTGTTTTTTAATTCAACAAACATTAACTGAGTCACCACCATCGGCTGAGCATTGTGCAAGTTTCAGGGAAAACACAGTTAATAATGTCACTATATTTTATGCCTGTTTCTTCAGCTGCTATTTTGCCCCTTAAACATTTCGAGGATTGCAGAATAAACTGACACTGATATCGTCATATGAAGGGCCCCAGCAGTACCGAGGGCTGCACTTGTGTCAAAGTCACATCTTGTGAATTGTTTCCTGATGTACACGTGCAGTCTGTGATTCCTCTATGGATTGCAAAATATGTTTCTCCAGAAAGAAGACAGCTCCTCCCACCTTTTGTTGCTTTTCCCTGCTTGCCTCTGAACCTCTTTTCTCGGGAATAGCCCATCAAAGCACTGTGTGGCCAAAGGAAAAATGTCAGCTCTCCTATTCATGTGGTCTTGAAGTGAACATCAGCTATGCATAGCTGCTGAATTGGGGTGGACATTAGGCAGAGCATAGAGAACCTCTCTTGAGGGGAAATCGGGCTAGTCCTGCTCAATATACATAATTTAGATAAGGAGACATCTTACCTCATGTTTTAGGAGAAGAACTGTGTATATACTGAGAATAGCTGAGGAAGGACCTCCATTTGTAGTTCACTTCTCTCATTGTGGAGTACCAGTTCAAACTTTTAGGCCATTTGTGGCAGAATTGGGGCTGAAACTCATTTTTTCTAACTCTTAGCCCATGGCTCTCACGTGTTTCATGATGAACTAGCACTTCCAAGTATGTTTTCATTATATAAGACAATTATAACATCATAAAGTGAGGGAGTGTAGAAAGAACATAAACTTTGGAGTCAGACAGAACAAAGTCAAATCCTGGCACTGCTTCTTAAATCCGTGTGTCCTTGGGTAGGTTACATGAACACTGTTCTTCTGCTTCTGCATCTATTGAGAGGAAGAAAGAATATTACCTTTTATGGATGTTGCAATGATTAAATGAGAGAACATTCAAAGAGCTTAGCACAGTATCCAGCCCATCTTCGATGTCTGATATGTTTACTAGAAAAGAAGAAAGAATCCAGTTGTCTCTTGTGAGGGGATTCAGATGATGATGATGATGATGATGTTGATGGAGAGGGTGATGGTGGTGATGCTGACAGAGCTACCATTCATCACATTTTTAAAGCACTTTTGCAATATCAAAGCAACTGTTTGATGCTGTTATTTTCCTCATTGTATAGCAGGTCCTTCTGTCTCCCAATCCCATCCTTTTCTCATAATAGCACACTAGTTCTCAAGTTCTAAGTCTAGATATAGCAACAATGAATCTCCTAACCTGGGAAGAAACAAAAAAATATTTCCTACAAATTTATCTTTCCTTCATTTTAATTCCTTTTAAGGATTGAATGACCCTGTAACATTAACTTTGCCTGTACTTTATGTATATACAACCAGTAAATATTGGTGTTTCTCAGGAATTCCTTGAACCTACTTATGAAACCATGGACCAGCAGTGGCCAACTTCTTTTCTATCATGGATCTCAAAATCAATATATTTAAGATCCCAATATTTTGAGATATATAGATAAGTAAACATTGACTGCCTGGCTATTGGATTTTTTTAAAATTTATTTATTTTACTTTAGGTGCATACTATATCTGACATTTCTCCCCAAGTTATCCCTCGCCGCCCTCCCCTCCCTCCCCATCCCCCACTGTCTCTCCCCTACCTCCCCAACTGCCCCCATTGTGTGATGTTCCTCTCCCTGAGTCCATGTGTTCTTGTTGTTCAACACCCACCTATGAGTGAGAACATACGGTTTTTGGCTTTCTGTTCTTGTGTCAGTTTGCTGAGAATGATGGTTTCCAGATTCATCCAAGTCCCTACAAAGGACATGAACTCATCGTTTTTTATGGCTGTGTAGTATTCCATGGTGTATATGTACCACATT
>CAUYQU010005595.1:0-22494 GCA_963574635.1 Cheracebus regulus
CTGGTGGTGATGAAGTCTCTCAGGAATTGCTTGTCCATAAAGGATTTTCTTTCTCCTTCGCTTATGAAGCTTAGTTTGGCTGGCTATGAAGTTCTAGGTTGAAAGTTCTTTTCTTTAAGGATGTTGAATGTTGGCCCCCACTCTCTTCTGGCTTGTAGGGTTTCTACAGAGAGATCCACTGTGAGTCTGATGGGCTTCCCTTTGTGGGTAACCCGACCTTTCTCTCTGGTTGCCCTTAGCATTTTTTCCTTCATTTCAACCCTGGTGAATAGGATGATTATGTGCCTTGGGGTTGCTCTTCTTGAGGAATATCTTTGTGGTGTTCTCTGTATTTCCTGGACTTGTATGATGGCCTGCCTTGCTAGGTTGGGGACGTTCTCCTGGATAATATCCTGAAGAGTGTTTTCCAGCTTGGGTTCATTCTCTCCATCACATTCAGGTACATCTATCAAACACAGATTAGGTCTTTTCATGTAATCCCATATTTCTTGGAGGCTTTGTTCATTTCTTTTCACTCTTTTTTCTCCATTCTTGCCTTCTCATTTTATTTCATTGAGTTGATCTTCAATCTCTGATATCCTTTCTTCTGCTTGGTCAATTCAGCTATTGAAACTTGTGTATGCTTAGTGAAGTTCTCGTGTTGTGTTTTTCAGCTCCATCAAGTCATTTATATTCTTCTCTAAGCTGTTTATTCTAGTTAGCATCTCATCTAACCTTTTTTCTAGGTTCTTACTTTCTTTGCATTGGGTTAGTACATGCTCTTTAACTCTGAGAAGTTTGTTATTACCCACCTTCTGAAGCCTGTTTCTGTCAATTCATCAGATTCATTCTCCATCCATCTTTGATCCCTAGCTGGTGAGGAGTTGTGATCCTTTGTAGGAGGAGAGGCATTCTGTTTTTTGGTGTTTTCATCCTTTTTGCACTGATTTCTTCCCATCCTCATGGCTTTATCTACCTGTGGTCTTTGTAGTTGATGACTTTCAGATGGGGTCTCTGAGGGGACATCCTTTTTGTTGATGATGAATTTATTTCTTTCTGTTTCTTAGTTTTCCTTCTAACAGTCAGGCCCCTCTGTTGCAGGACTGCTGGAGGGTCACTCCAGATCCTGCTTGCCTGGGGATCACCTGCTGGGGCTGCAGAACAGTAAGGGTTGCTGCCAGTTTCTTCTTCTGTTATCTTCATCCCAGAAGAGTACCTGCCAGATGTTGGCCTGAGCAGTTCTTTATGAGGTGTCTTTTTGGATATATGGGGGTCGGGAGGCTGCTTGAGGAGACAGTCTGTCCCTTACAGGAGTTCAAGTGCTGTGCTGGGAGCTCTGTTATAACATGCAGAGCTGCTGGGCAAGTACCTTTAAATCTGCTACAGTGGAACTCATAACTACCTCTTTTCCCAGGTGCTCTGTCCTAGGAAGGTCGGCTTTATTTATAAGTTCCTGTCATGCTGCTGCCTTTTTTCATAGATGCCCTGTCCCACACCTAGTAGTCTAGTCATTGTCTGCCAGCAGAGGTGTTGCTGAGCTGCCACAGGCTCTGCCCAGCTGCTGTGTGAACTGCCTTGGTAGCAGCGAACTGCCTTAGTAGTGGTGGTCACCCTTCCCCAAAATGAGCGGGACTGTCCTGGGTCCAGCTCTGCTTGCCGTGAAACTCTCAATCCAGAGGGTTTCAGATTGCTTGTTTTGTGAGGGTGGTACCCGCTGAGCCAGATCGCCTGGCTCCCTGTCTCTGCCCCCTCCCTTTCAGATGAATGGGTAGCTCTGTCTCCCAGGCATTCCAGGTGCCAGTTCAAATGGTCACCCAGATTTGTGTGAATTTCTGTGCGCCAACCCGGCACCAGCTGAAACCGCCATGCTGAAAACTTGCAGCACTTTTCGGCCTGGGAATCTCCTGTTCTGTGGGCAGTGAAAATTTGTTTGGAAATGCAGTGGGCACTCACCCTCTGCATTGTTCTTGCTGGGAACTGCACTCTGGAGTTGTTCCTTTTCCACCATCTTGGATCCTCCCCCCACCGGGGATAAGTTTCAAAGATTTCATGAAGGAGGTGGTAGCTTCTAGGCTAAGCCTTGACAGATGACTAAGACTGAGACCAAGATAGAAGGGCTGGATGCTGCAGGTAAAAGGAGAACATAAGCACAGACACAGACTCCATCAATAGTTATTAAACAAATGTCCATTCATTGATTACTGTGTGTCAGGTCCTGTGAGGGGCAACTGGGATACTAAGCTACCCTCCCAGAATTTACAACCCAAAGTGGAAAGAGGCAAAGAAGCAAGAGGAAGCAGGAGTGTGGGGGAGGGGGCAGATACTGGGAAAGGGGAATGGTGTAGGATTAAGTGGAGGGTCTGGGGGAGACGATCAAATTGGTTAGGCTGGATTAAGAACATTTGAGGGTCTAAAATTTCAGATCGTATTAGGTCTTCATTCTCTACCAGCCATAAAATGTGTTCGATGTGGAAGGAAAAAGAACTAGAAGGTATAAGAGTTTCTGCTACATACCAGTAAAAAGTGTTTTATATACAATATTATTTAATATTCTAATCCACTTTGAAGTAGGTCTGTGTCCTTGTTTTACAAATGAGAAAGCTAATTTAAGCAACGGGTTAGTGGTGGGATCTTTGTGACTCCAAAGTCCTTGATTTTTTTCCACTACACCGTACTGATGAGAGAGCATGCTCATCCTATATCCTCTCCTATATCCCTGGTTGACTATGGGCTGTGTGTATGTTTGTGTGTGTGAGTGTGCATGTGTGAGTGTGTATGTATGTACACATGCATGTGCCTCCTCACGTCTTCCTTCATACAGGTACTAACTGTGAGCTAAGGGAGATTTTGATGACTTCTGTCCAATTAATGTTCTGTTCATTTGTGCTGTCTCCTTGTGATTATAATTAATTGCTGCTGATTATACTGTGTGGAAGGGAAAGGACAGCCATCAGCAGTTCCGCTTAGGGGATAAAAACATTGTAATGCAAAACAAAACTGATTCCCAAGGACTTGAATTAAAAAATTTGTTCTGTTACGGAAAGATTAGGCATTCTGTGACCAAAATCAATATTCTATGACCTAATCCAGGCATAGGGACAATCTGTTCCTGTTCTGGTCAGCAGTAAGGATAAAAGGAATTGAGGCAATATACTTACTTGTAAAATTGGTTGTGTGTAAAAACTGCTCATGTGATTTGCAAATCTCTTCCTTATCTGTAAAATTAAGAGGTGTGATGAAACAAACTCAAACATCTTGTATTAGCCAAAATGTGGGTGCAAGGGACAGGAAACCCAATTCAAACTGACTTAAATAAAAAGGGAAATTAATTAGCTCCTAAAACTCAGGAGTCCAAAGGGATGTTTGTTTTGGGCATGACTGGATCTAAGGACTCAATGTCATGAAGTCTTGGTTAGAAGCTCCCTGTCCTCAACACCTAAGCACCGTTTCCTGAGTGTTGGCTTCATTATTTAACCAGCTCTCCCCACCTAGAAGCAAATTAGCTGCCAGGAGCTCCTGGTGGATATCTCAGCCTCTAAGTATAAGAGTAATTCCCTGTTTCACAAGTCCCAGAACTGAGTCAGGTATGGGCCATATGCCATACCTCACTAATCACTGTGGAAACAGTGCTCTGATTGGCCACCATTGGGCTGACTCCATCCCTACCCAGAGTCTGAGTGGAGTCAGCTCCTCCTGAGTCACGGAATTGAGATTGGGGACTCAATACAGGAAAATGATGTGTGTGAGAGGGGAATACATTAAGAGCAAGACAATAAAACAAGACAAAGCAAGACAGATGTCCACTCTTGGTGCCCTCTTGCTCTGATATTTTATGATTCTCTAACTACTGGTGCACTGTCAAGTTAAGGCTAGAAAATATGAAGATCACTAAAGTTCAGGGAATACTTAAAGTGAGAATGTGTGATTGAAGCCAAAACAAAGAAGATAATGTATTTTTGATTACCTATTTTGTGTTAAACTCCATACCAGGTGCTTTCACATTCATTAAGTCAGACAATCTACAAAATACTCTTGTTAGTAGCTATTGTTATTCTCATTTTACTAATCAGGAATTGAGGATTAGTAGATAAACCACTTATCTAAGGTTTATTTATTCATTTACTTTTTCTCTCCACAGCATTATTTGATGGTGTATTAGGCTGGGGAAATAAGGATGGAGAAGAGGTAGGCTCTGTCCTCAAGGAACTCATAATCTAATGGGAAAGAGAGGCCAAGAACAGTGGAGATTAGGGGTCCAATGGGTAGTCCCGGGTCTAGTGGCTCCTGAACCATGCTCTTTGTTCTCTCCAGGCAAAAGGTTCAGGCTTCTCTGCTCTGCCTAGGTAGGGCATTGTTCTGAGAGCTTATGGTTCAAGAAGACCTTGTGTCTCTGGAGGCCCAGACCAATATTACTCAATTGGCTTCACCCTATAGCTATAACTAACCAGTTATCAAAGGAACCAGGCCCATCTACCCCACAATCCACCTAGAAAGGGGCTAGAGAGCCACTGCTTCCTTCACAAAACCTTTTGTTCTCTGCCACCAAGACAGAGTCACATCTCTGGCTTCCTTGGAAATGCCTTTCAGATGGTGGTATTCAGGGCCTCCTTCTCTTCATCAGATCACTTTTCCAGGGTACTGGTTCTGTTGAACTTTCCCTCTTTCTGAGGAGTGAGAGGAGAAGAGGTCACTTTACCTTCTGGAGTGTGTGACATCCGCTTCACACCCACCTCTGCTCCTTACACAGTTTTCTTCTCACAATCAAACTCTCCATTAACCTCTAGGAAATGACCTCCATTTCTCCTCTTCATGAAATCCTGAAATAATCTTGGCCTAGGAAGAAGAAAAGAAGTAGAAGCTAATGTAAATTCCTGCCATTAGCAATATTTATTGTTTCACATAGCAAATATTTAATTGAACACCTAATGTGCCAGACACTGCTAAGAACAGGGGAAATTATAGTGAACAAAGCAGACATCATTTTTGCAATCACAGAACTTGGTAGCCTAGTGAAAGAAACAGATATTTTCTTATCTGTTTGGTTCACACCTGTAATCCTAGCGCTTTGGGAGGCCGAGGTAGGAGGGTCGCTTGAGCTTAGGAGTTCAAGACCACCCTGGGCAACATAGTGAAACCCAGTCTCTACTAAAATACAAAAAATTAGCTGGGCATGATGACACACAGCTATAGTTCTGGCTACTTGGGAAGCTAAGGCATGAGAATCGCTTGAGCCCGGGAGGTGGAGGTTGCAGTGAGCTGAGACGGTGCCGCTCCAATCCACCTTGGACTAGAGAGTGAGACTCCATCTCAAAATCAAAACAAAACAAAGACATTGATATTTATCAAAAATTACACTACAATGTAAAGTTACCATCATAAGAGAACCGTGAAGGAGTGCCAGGGGGTTCTGGGAGAGTATAGGACAGCAGACTGAGCCTGGCGGTCAGGGATGGCTGTCTTGCCAAAGTGGCAGTGGAGCTGACATCTGAAGAATTAGTAGGAGTTACTTAGAGGCAAAGAGGCAGGGGGTTTGGAACAGCCTTCTGGGCAGAGGCCCTGCCACAGAGGGAACATGACAAGTGGCATAGAACTGCTTTAAGAAATCCTGTTGCCCATGGGATGAATGAGTGCATGGGATATAATTTGCTTGTTCTTATTGTTACTAAAATAGAGCAGGATGGAGTGAGACATGGAACAGGCATGTTTTATATCCTGACAGTGAGTGGATCCTGATTAGCATGTATCAAAGAGAGGGAGGCAGTCAGACAGGACAGCTGGCCCGTCAGAGGTGTGGGGGAGTGAGAATGGAAGAGAAAGGAAAAGTTCCAGAGAAAACATATTCTGTCTTAAAGATTGGATAAATATGTTGGCTTCATGGGGAGTTTAAGGCCAGCCTCATACCCATCCTGTGAGTAGGACCATTTTCAGCTTTGCTTGACATGAAACCAGGATATCCACAGAAGAGCATTAGGTACCAGAAAATTCCCAGTAACTGGTCCTTTTAATGGAAATTCACTATAGGGATCATAATAGCCACTTGGTACATCTGCACAGCAAAATAAAATTAGGCAACACTACTACTAAGAAGGATGGCATTGAAAGAATTCTAGGGAACACAGAGCTTCCTGCCTTCTAGGAGCCACTTTTAGACCTCCTACCCAAGATCAATGGGGACACCACGAAGTTCTCAAGGCAGGAAACTGGTATGCTATTCTTGATGCTTTTCCTAGTCCCGTCACCTCTGCCAGCACCCAAGTATCATCTTTCTTACTTGACAAATATTTCTAATTCTGTGTCCTCCTCACAACTCCCCTGATAGTGATCGAGCTCAGGCCCTAGCTCACCATCCTCCCTGGACCAGGACTATTCTCCCTGTCTGTAACCTGGGTCCCCTCCAAAGCCCCCTTCACCAGAGCCACAGGAGAAATCACCCTGGAACCAGATTTGAATATTGTGTCTGTGTCTTAAAATCCTCCCATGGCTTCCCCTTATCTGCAGGAGAAAGTTTATACTCATGACATTACACAAGGCATTCATGAACTATGCTTGCATTTTTTCTCTTGCTTCCGTCTTCATCTTTTAGAAGGTCTTCCAGCCATGACAAACATCTTTGAGGGGATCGTCATGCTGTCACATGCCTCTGCCTTTACTCAGGATGCCTTTTCATGGCATTAAACTCTCTTTACTTGGCCAAGTCTTACTTTTTCTCCAAGTCAGGATTTCAATCTTATACTGCATTTGTTGGTTTGTTTATTGACTTTCTTCCCTGCTATAATGTGAGCTCCGTAAGAGTTTGCTATTATATGCAATTGTGTTCCAGAAACTAGAAAAGTATCAGGTACATCATATTGATGAGTCTCAATTCATTGTTGACTAACTTGTTTAATGAAAAGTCGTCTCAGAAAAAAAAAAAAAGATAGCCAAGTGCAGTGGCTCACGCCTGCAATCCAGCACTTTGGGAGGCTGAGGTGGGTGGATCACAAGGTCAGGAGTTCAAGAACAGCCTGGCCAACATAATGAAACCTCATCTCCACTAAAAATTAGCTGGGCATGGTGGCATGCACGTGTAGTCCCAGTTACTCAGGAGGCTGAGGTGGGAGAATCGCTAGAACCCAGGAGGCAGAGGTTACAGTGAGCTGAGACCACGCCATTGCACTCCAGCCTGGGTGACAGACTGAGACTCCATAAAAACCAAGACAGTCTTACCCCCTCAATTCAGCACAGGGGTTTCCTAGTCTGAGAAGCTTCCAGGGTGTCTCCAATATTAAAGCCCACTTTTTGCCCTGATTTCCCTTATGTCCCTCTGCCATAGTGTCATTGCCCTAACTTGCAACTTTAATTTACGTGTCTTCTCTAAAGGCTGCTCAAGAACAGGGGCTGATTTCTCATCTCCAGACCCATAGTGTCTGGCACAATGCCTTACACAGCAGATACTCAATAAATATTGAATAAATGAATTAATTTTAAGAAAGCTAAAATAAAGAATTGTAGAATAAAAATAATTTTTAAATCCACAGGCCTTGTAGTAGGACAGACTCGAGTTTAAGTCCTAACTGTCCGTTTGCTAACCAAGTGATATTAGAAAGGTGACATCTCTGAATCTCAGTTTTCTAACCTATAACACAAGGATATCAAAATCTACCTTGCTTATTATAATAAATGAAACTAGGACAGTGCCTGGAAGATAGTCCGTGGCTATCAACATTGATTTCATTCCCTAAGTTTTAAGTTCAAAACAACAGTTAAACAGAAAGTAACATCAGAACAGAAAAAAAAATCATAAAATGTTAGAGCCAGGAGGGTCCTAAAGATTGGGACTTAAGTTTATCATCAAACCCTTCCTAGGGATGGGATTCATTGCTGTTTTGCTTGAAATAGAACAAGAATGTCTCAAAATGAGGAATAAATGCAAGGACATGGCCAATAATGAGGTATTATAATGGAGTTTCAGTATAATAATAGTCATTCCTTGGTGAATGACTGTTGGTGAAACTGTGAAGCAAGCCAATTCCTCGTTATTGTCCAAATGGAGAAATTGAAGCCCAGGAGTGGGTCAGTGACCTGCCCAAGGCATACAGCATTTGGTGAAAGCTGATGCTCAAAAATAGCTCTCTTGATTCACAGGACATTGCTCATTCCATTAATCCATGTTAAGTGCTTCAGATTCAGGCCTAATCAGGGGTAAAGACACAAGGGCAGGGGAATGGGCTTCTTTTAAAGTGGAGGACCCCATGTCCTGTCCCTTTGCCAAACCCTTCAGTGGGCCTTTTAAGTTCTGAGCCCAGAGTTTGATGCTTTTCCCAGGAAAAGACTGAACCCCAATTCTCAGCCACAGAATGGCCCAGATTTCAGCTGAGTTTTGCAGTCACCTTCTAGGGCTCAGCTTTGCTGAGCTGTTCTTTGACCCCTGAAGCAGACTTGGGCCACCAGACTCTTTGAGGTTTTCTAGTTAAGTTAATGCAGATGCACTCGGGATAGATTCTTCATATTGTTCATTCCACTTCAAGTCTGGCCTGAGTTTACTCCCCTGCACTCGTGTCAGATTCTCATTAGTCCCAGAAGGGTTGGACTATAAGAAGGAACAGGTTAGAAAATGAGAAGAAGGAACATTATCTGGAAGATGGTGGTAAACTCAGTTATCTCTATCCACAGACCTAGAGCAGAGATTCTTAACATTTTGGAAGATACTGATTTTTTTTGAAAATTGTAGAACATTATGAATAGTCTCCCCAGAAAATTTACATAGTTTGCCTGTAATATCAGAGGGTTCAGGAACCCCTTAATGGCCCTTCTGATATACAGGCTTACAGAACATCAGAGCTGAAATGTTTCGAAACATCAGCAAGCCAGTCCCTTCTGCAACTTTACAGATTGGTAAACTGATACCTAGAGGAGACTTGCCCCAAGCAAGTGCAGCCACTTGGAAGCAGAGCTGAGGCCTGAAGCCAGGCCCACCAGAACTCTCCTCTGCCGCTCCAAGATCCTGCTATGCAAATATTTACTTTGGTCTTCAGTCTCGTTTTTAACTGTGCATCCAGTTGAAGCTTCTAAAAATATATGTGAGACAAGCAGGAGCCGAGTATCTCTCAGAAAAGAAAAGCCCCCTCTTAGGTTGAGCTGCATCAAAGTCCCAGGCACCGCTGAGCTGGGGCCCAGCTGGGCAGGCACGACCAATTCCAAGAGCCAACTTTCAGAGCCATGGCCAACTGTCAGTGGGGAAGGAGGGGCACTGCGGGGAAATTGCTGGTGCCTGGATTGGAAGAGCAGGGTAATGAGGAAGCCATGAGGCAAGCGGTAATGTGAGATTTGGAGAAAGAGATTATTTCTCTCTTGAGTGAGAGGTGGGTCTGAGTTAGACAGACGAGCTATAAATACCAGAAGTCCGGGCAAGTGGAGAAGGGAGAGGCATCTCAGGTATTGAGGTGTGCTACAAACGGAGGGAGGACACTCTTTCCTGACAAAGTAATGAGGAGGGTGGTTACATAACCGTCTTACCAGATTCATGCAGCCTGTGAGTGGGATCCCTCTCCCCTTCCACCTCCAAGGATCCATTCAGGGATTACTTTTTCCAAGTAGGGAAGAAAACGCCCTTCCCAGTCAAGAGCCTGCCACCTCTCTCATGTCACTTGCTGCGTCTTCACCAGCTACTGTACAACCACTAGACCAGTGGTTCTCACCCAGAGGTGCGTTTGCCCCAGGGAATGTTTGGCAGTGTTTGAAGACATACTTGGTTGTCCACAATGAAGTGGGTGCTGCTGACATCTAGTGGGAGAAACCAGGGATGTTCCTAAACACCCCACAATGCACACGACTGGCCCACAATACAGAGTCATTTCGCCAAACATGTCAGTAGTACCTGCACTGGAAACTTACTGAGAGCACGGCCATCCCTGTTTTGTTTACTCTGCATAGCCAGTGTGAATGCTCTATATGCCTATTACATGGCCCAGCACAGAGGAGCTGTTTGATAACTTGTTTCTTGAATCAATGAGTAATAAATAATAAATGAAGCCAAGTGCAGTGGCTGGCTCATGCCTGTAATCCCAGCACTTTGGGAGGCCAAGGCAGACGGATCACAAGGTCAGGAGTTTGAGACCAGCCTGGCCAGCACGGTGAAACCTCATCTCTACTAAAAACACAAAAATTATCTGGACATGGTGGTATACACCTGTAGTCCCAGCTACCTGGGAGGCTGAGGCAGGAGAATCACTTGAACCCAGGAAGTGGAGGTTGCAGTGAGCCAAGATCACACCACTGCACTCCAGCCTGGGCAGCAGAATGAGACTCTATCTCAAAAATAAATAAATAAAGAGTGAGTGAATGAGTGAGTAACAACAACCTGCCTAATGAGGTCTAAAGTGAAAATACCCACCGAGGTTATCCCATCCAGAATCAGGCACATTATACCTGAGGTTAGATCTCCATCTGTTCTAGCCCACCAGCCTCTTCAAAAGACCCCATTAGGGTCGTGGGCAGCACTGTTACACCTGATAAAGCTGCCCCTCATCTGCTTGGTCAGAAAGGATGTCCCCAGCTCCAGGGAAACACTTTTCCCAGGGTAGAGCAGAGAGTGAGAATTAGAACCAGAGATCATCTAGTTCAACTTCCAGCCAATTTTACAGGAGAGGAAACCTAGGCACACAGCATAGAAGAAACCTACAAGGTGTTATACCAAACATCCAGAAAGCACAGAATTTTACAAATAATTTCTTCCTCTCTCCCTACCTCTGTCTGTCTGTCCTTTTCTTTCTCTCTCTCTCATCTTGATTTGTCTTTGTTTTGTTTTGTTTTGCTTTCTCTCTCTTTGTTCATAGGCCTAACATGCTGAATAGCTCTGGAAACAAATGTGAGCGTGACACACTGTTGTCCTTGAAGAGCTCATACTTTGTTGGAGATGACAGTTTCATAAGTAGTAATGATAATGAAAAAGCTACTGCATACCAGCATTGTACTGGGTACCTTGGATATACAAATTCTAATCAATACAATAATCCTGAGATAGGAAGCATTATCTATTTTAGAGATGAGGAAACTAAGGCTCAGAGACAGTAAGTAGCCTGCCTAGGTTCACAGCTAAACACTTCGGGGCCAGGATTAAAACCCATACTTTTTGGACTCTAAACCTGGCCATCTCAATACGTGCACAACAAAATACAGTGTCAGGAGATAAGGCTTAGACTAGTTATGGAAGGCCAGGAGGGCCAGATCTAAGAGTTTAGAGCTTACCTTGGAGGTGACAGGGAACCTGATCAGGTTGTAGATCAGGAAGTGACAAGGTTGGCAATTGTGAGAACATCATTCTCAGCAATAATGGGGAGAAACTGGAAGCGAGAAGACCAATTAGGAAGCTGAAGCAGTAGTTCAGATAAGAGACAAGGATGTGAACAATGGAACAGTAGTGGAGGAAGAGGAGGAGAAGGTTTACTGTGTTTAAGAGGTAAAGTAGGCAACATTGGTCTTGACAGGCAGCAAATAATGCCAATAAAAAGTACTCTCAAATTAGACATATCTGGGTCTGAATCCTGGTAAACCCACTTGCGCTTGTGTAGGGCAGGTGGGATGGCGTTGGTGGAGCACCCAGCAAGGTGCCTTACACAGAGCCAGAACTCCACCCCGATACCCAGCACCTTCGTCCTGGGTACACCAGGATGTTTCATACGCCAGCTCTTAGCTAAGCAGGTGAGCTCTCAGGCAGCGTGGAATAGGCTGAATAGTGACCCCCGCAAAGATATTCAGTTCCTGATACCTAGAACTATCAATAATGTGATAACTTGTTTGTTGAATCAATGAGTAATAAATAATACATGAAGTCAAGTGCAGTGGCTCACGCCTGTAATCCCAGCACTTTGGGAAGACTACGCAGACAGATCACAAGGTCAGGAGTTTGAGACCAGCCTGGCCAGCATGGTGAAACCCCACCTCTACTAAAAACACAAAAATTAGCTGGGCATGGTGGTGCACACCTGTAGTCCCAGTTACTTGAAGAGGCTTAACTATCACATTTACAAAGATCTACAAAACAAGGTCTTTGTAAATGTGATGGTTAAGCCTCTTCAGATGGGAAGTTGAGACTATCCTGGGTTACCTGGGTAGGCCCTAAATACAATCACATGTATCTCTAGAAGAGCAAGGCAGAGGGAGCTTTGACATGCACTGAAGAGGGAGGAGGCAATGTGACCATGGGGGCAGAGATTGGAATGATGTCACAAAGCAAGGAATGCCAGCAGCCACCGGAAATCAGCTATTCTCTATCTTCTCCCCTGGAGCCTGTGGAGGGAATGCAGCCCTGTGAACACCTGGATTTTGGCCCCAGTGAAACTGGTTTCTGACTTCAGGCCTCCAGAACTGAAAGAATATATTTCTGTTGTTTTAAGCCACGAAATCTGTGATGATTTGTTATGGTGGCAATGGGAACCTAATTTTCAGCCTTATAGGAACCTCAAACTTTAATTCATTCTGTGATGAACTGGACACCCTTCCACAATTTACATGTAAGTGCTCATCTCCAGCCTCCTCCCTGAAGCAAGCCTCTCAGAAAATACCTACTCTGTGGAATCGCATTTCACCCATGAAAAAGGAGGCCTCCCTTCCTGTCCCTGCCTGTGCCTCTCCACCTCTGTCCTTCTCAGTCCCTCTCACTGCTCCGGTCTCTATTTGAGTCTCACGCATCTCATTTACAGCCTGTCCTCTGCTGCCTGTGCTTCTCGGCAGTTTTTCCTTTTGTCTTTTTCTGTCTCATCTTTTGCCTTTCTCTCCCCTCTCCCTCCCTTCTCCCATTGCCTACATTTGTACCTCTCTCACACGCATTCAGTTTGATTCTTTCCTTTTCTGTCATTTGCTCCCTGTTTTTCTCTCTGCCCCTCACCCCATTTCTCCTCAGTTTTCAAGCCTGAGCCTCTCTCCGCCTCTCTGATTATCCTTCTCTCCTTATCTTCTTGCTTCATCCTGACTAGTTTCTCTGTATCCTTCTGTCGGTTTGCTCTCTTTTTGGCCTCTTCCTCTCTCCTGCTGTTTCTCCCTGACTCTCTAATCTCTAATCTCTCTCTCTCCTCTCTCTCTCTTTCTCTCTCTCTCTCTCTCTCTCTCGCTCTGTCTCTCTGGTCTTCTGACCTAGGGGGTGCCTCTGGACTTGCCTGCAATGGGAAAGGACTCTGCAATTATATCTGCAGCCTCCACACTGCACTTCAGAGAAGTATTCATCTGTTTAGTCATAGGCTTGTCCGACACTGTGGGAGGACTGGTGAGGGAGGCAGAGACAAAAGATATTTCATTGTCACATTTTTCTTCTGGCTTTACCTAGAGGCTCCTAGGCAGGTGCCTCTTAATATTCTAGCAGTGCTATCAGCCTTACCAAAGAGAAATCACTTTTCCTTGGCCTATCCCTCTGCACAATTAATCTTCCCCCTTTAATGGTGATCATCTGTTGCTGGCAGGGGCAGGAGTATGAGCAGAAAATGAATTTTAGGTGGGAGTTTCCAAACAGGGAGCAGGTAAGAGTTCAATTTTCTTATTTGGAAGCAGGATGATGGCAAGAAAGGACCTTCATAAGGGCAGATGTGTCTGTTTTCTCTGTTGTATCCTAGCTCCTAGAACAGTGTCTGGGACATAGAAGCCACTTAATGTGAATATATAAATGAACAAATGCGTGAATAAATGAATGGGTTTCGATCCTCCTTGCACCAATACTTGATGTGACTCATCAGACAAGTGACTTCCGATTTTTCATCTGCAAAATGGAGATGGTAACCAGAGCTGCCATGACCCACAATGGTGGGGAAAGGGGAAGTGGGAACTTGTGTCTGAGGAGTGGGGCAGAGTTCAGCACCCTTCAGTGCAGTCAGGCCAGCTGACCGTGCTGTGGGTTCTAGAAGAGCTGCAGGGAGTGAGAAGAATGGAGAAGGCTTTAGAGGTGAGTCCACAAGCAGAGGGCCAGGACAGGGAAGGGAGGCCACGGGCCAGGAGGGAGGATGTGTGTGAGACTTGTCCCCGCCGAAGCTGCTCTGGCAGGTGGAGAGGACCTGGACCTGTAGACAGAAAGCAGCCACTGCCACGAAAGAGGTGTTCCTGACCCCACCAGGGAGGATTCGTCCCTGAGGTTGATTATTGTGCTCAGTTTGGGATTGGGCTGGATTTAGCAAGAGCCTACTTGGGAAATGACTGGTCATGGCTGTGTTTCAGATGAGGAGGATTAACTCCCCTTTGGTGCTGGCCAGTGCCTTCACCTTTCACAAGCCCATCCCCACGCCACCCTCTCAAGGAGGCCTCTCTGAGCACTCTACTAAGTGCTGCGATCCTTTCCTTGCCCTCAGCACTCCCCTTACCCTACTCTTTATCTTTACTCCACAGCACTTACCACATTCCAGCATCCTATAGAATTCACACGGGTATCATTAGGTCTACTGCTCCTTTCCCGTCACTGGAATTTAAACTCCATAAAGATAGAGGTCTTTGTCAGTTTTGTTCACTGTATATCCCAAGTATCTAAAATAACTTGGCACATAGTTCTCCATAAATATTTGTTGAATGAACGAATAAGGACGGGATTTCTCATAAGCTTATTGGATGGAGGGCTTTGCTTGAATATACCACGTTAACAGAAAAAGGACTTGAGAGACTACATTTACCCACAGAGAAGTTAGGCCCAGTGAAGGGAAATGGCCAAGGTCACATGGCTAATGATTAAAACCATGTTGGTCTCCTGGTTCCCACTTGTGTGTGCGCTCAAGGCCCCAGATCTGAGGCCCTGAGACAGGAGAACAGGATGATTCAGTTACTGCCATTCTCCTAGGGCCCTTGGGACACTCTGAGAGCAGGGGGCAAGAGGGGGAAACCTGAGCAGAACGGAACACGCCGCACAGTCAGTAAGACTTTGTGACATGAATAATTCCAAAGATCTGAAAATTCAGAAACAGTTCCCATTTTCTAATGTTTTCCCATTTCTGACTCAGGACCTGGATACTTAACGTCTCACAGCTCAAACCCAACATGCCTTGAACTGACTCCTGATCTCTCCCCTGCGGCTGTTCCTGCCCCATTCTTTTATATGCCAGATCAGGGCACCCCATCCACCTAGTTGCTAAAGCCAAAGATAAAGGAGTCATCCTTCACTCCTTCCTCTCCTTTGGGCCCCACATCCAACCTGGCAGCAGGTTCTGCTGGCTCTTTCCACAGATGCATCTTCCCATCTCCACTGCATCTGTACAGTCGGGGCCTCCCTTGACTTCCCGGCACCATGGCAGTCGTCCCTGGCTGCTCTGCCTGCCTCTACTCTTGCCTTCTCTTTTTGTGCAGCAGTGACCTTTTAGAAATAAAAATGAGACCGTGTCATTTTCCTGCTTCAAACTCTTCAGTAGCTTCCCATTCACCAAGAAAGTCCAGACTCCTTAAGGTAGCCCAGAGGTCTTAGTGATCCAGCCCTTGCCTATCGCCCTCTGCCAGGCTTCTTCTACTTTCTGCCTCTCACCCAAGGACCCTTCCCAGACAATTTCCCTCTTCATAGGTACCACTGCAGTCACTGCTCACTATCAGTTCACAGCCCCTCCTCAGGGAGGCCTTCCCATGCTTATATTACCCACAGGTACAGACTCTGCATATTCTTCAGAGTACTATTTTAATTGGAATTATGTGTATGTGGTTTTGTTTGTTTTGTTTTTACTACCTCGCTATCTGTCTCTAATTCTAGACTTAAGAACCATTGTCTTGGTTTCTTCTTTTGTTTTTAGCCATAGTATACCCTGAAACTTCCAAAAAACCTGAACACAGTAAACATAGTAGATGATCAGTAAATATACATTGAGTAAATGTGTAACAGATACAACCCATATATGTCCACTGGCTTTTATTGCCTACAGAATAGAAGTTTAAGTTTCTAAACTTGGCATTCAAAGCCTTCCCTCACTTGTCTCTAGCCTAGGATTTCAGTCTCACCTTCCACTCTACACGTTTAGCTACATGGGCCATCGGATCCTTCAGTAGGGAACCAGCCGTGCATCACCCGTGGGTACCCTGAGTTCAGTGGGACAAAGGAATGAGAAATAGACTAAGAGAGAAGTGAGACCAGGGGGCCATCACTTTATTACTTTGGAGGAGATAGTGAAGGCCCTGAGCTCTGATCATCCACACTATTTATTGGTTATAATCACTTTGATCTATAGGGTAGGGGTGGCGTGATGGTGGAGTGAATCAGTGAGCCGGAACTGGTGTGTCATCCTGAGGATTGATAACAGTGGTGGTTTGGGAGTTTCACAAAACAAGAACATGTGGTTATCTTTAGCCTATTATCTATGTGCAGTTGGTGGAACTTGGGCCTTACACAGAGCCTACAGGTCTGGCTATGTCATCGTGCTATGAAGGGGTTTTATGTCCTTGAGCACAATGTTTATGGTAACAGAGCCTAGGTCACCCTGTACCAGAACATGAGGCATGGAGAGGCCTTCCTCCTCAGAGGCCTCCTGCGGCCTTCTGCAGTTTGTTGTTCCTTGCTTATGTGTTACTCATAACCCATTTGTGTAGCCACTCTTAAGTCCTTTCTCCTTTGCTGCTTTTTCCAACACCCTTTTCTGTGTTATTTCAGGTCATGTGCCTGGCCACATTCTGTTTCTCTGCTGATACTTATCTTTCTCTTCTTCCCACTTTAAGACCTGTCTTTGTCCTTCAAATCTTTATTATATGCCCACCTCCATGAAGCCTTTCACAATTGCTCCATTTGGAATTCAGTCTCCTTCCACACATCCACAGAATTTTGTGTTTGAATTATAAAAGTGTATGATCACACTCAAGAAAGGAAACAACATATGCATGCTGTTGGAAGGCACTGAGGTTCATCTGCCACCTTTGTTACATTCGAGCCCTGAGACTCTAAATTACTTATGTAAAGTCTCTGGTTTTCAGTTTCCTCATCTGTGAAATATATGTAGAATTGTACTTTGACTTTGCAGGGCATCGGTGAGGATTGGTGATAGTAACTACACTGTATGGGTCGCTGAGTAAACTCTAAAAAAATAGTAGCTGCTTTTGTGACGATGACAGTGCAACAGCCTCCTAGGTAATGTAGTTAACTGGGACATGTCAGTTTCCTTCTCTAGAATATAAAGTGTATTTACCTAATTCTTCTTTAACCCCAATCCCTGTCCTCTTCATAGTAGTGTATACATGGAAGGAACCCAACGAATCTTTGAATGGATGCATGAAGGAATGAGTGAATGAATGAGAATGAACAGTCAATGTCAAACCCTCATTACCTGTTGAAGGACCCCATTAGATAGGAAGCTGGGGCTACTGACACTCACCCTTAATTTCAAAACAGGTCTGTATGGAAGTCTTGGAATCAGTCCAAGTTTTGGACAATCCCATCTGAATTCTCCTGGTCTGCTGCTTTGAGGGTCTTGATTCCACCTTCCCCGTGTGGCTGGCTATACCCTGCTATTTTTGAGAAACAGATCAATGACCTACATAGGAATCTGAAAATGATGAGATTTTTAACTTACAAACCATTTTGAGATTTTTGTTCATAATGAATAGCTGAGAGTTTTCACCCCAAATCTTTTATCTCTTAATTCTGCAATACAATGAAAAGCATTCCAGCCAAGAGAATTATTGCCTCTTCTTGCCTAGATTTTAAATCTTTGTTCAAAGGCAGCTTGTTTTAATTGAAAATGTTCAATCAATCCCTCCTCTCCTCCTGCCCATGTCCTATTTCTTGACTCAAACAGGGCTATTGCAGTAAATAATCTGGAGTAAGGCTTTCGGGGTTAGGGAATATGTAATAGGGTTGGAGGGGGAAGGGAAAGAGAGTTGTCCCAGACAATGCTCATCTTTAAAACACTAGCTTTTAAACAGATCCTGTCCAAAATGATCAACACCTCACAGTGGCATGTTTCATTGGAACAGCCCGTCTCCTTTCCCTCGCAGAGTTCAAGAGGATTGATTTACAAGGCTACCTCCTACGGTTGCTTTAAGTCTGCCCCTCAGTATGGGTTGGTGAGAAAGGGATCAGGCTTCTCTCTTTCTCATTCATTCATTCATTTATTCAGTCAACCCTGTGTTATCCAACAACTAGGTGTAGTCACACACTTCATCCCAACAATGCTGTGAGCAGGAAACTGCAAATCAGGGAAATGAAATGGCTCATTTTTGGGACTCATGAAAGTGTGGGGCAAGGGCACAAATCACAGTTCTGCGATGAGAGGAGAAGAATATCCTGGAGGGCTCTAATAAGGAAATATCACCTCATTAGAGAAGTGAGGGGTGTAAACTAGCCAAGGAAAAGGCAGGGGTAGGGAGGTACTCAGCAGAGGAACAGCACATGTGAAGCCCTGAGATGCACAGAGAAGATATTCTGTTGTTGAATAGATGACTATTGTACTAATTCACATTAAGGTGTTAATGGTCAATATGGAATTGGCCCTTCCCCCAAAATCTGTACTTTACTAGCCACAAGTCTTTACCAGAAAGATTAATTATTGGTGGAATTTCAAGGTGCAGTGGAGACACTATTTAGGGTCACAGGGTTTTACCATTGTGCCTGAGGTTACTAAAGAGGATGACTGAGCCCTAAGGGTCAAGGAGGCCCTGGTCTATATACAACAAAGGTCTCTTGCCCTTGGGGTTTTTGCTTATCTGGCTCCATCCTGATCAACCTGAGGCCAGACCCGGACAGCCCAGTGATTTCCAAAGGGCTGCGGTATACTCTAAAAGCTATGAGCACAGGCTTTGGGGTAAGACTCCCTAACTCATATCCTGGCTCCTCCTCTTCCCAGTTTTGTGACCTTAAGCAAATTACTTCACTTCTGTGCACCTCAGTTTTCTTATCTATAAAATGAGGATAATAATAATTACCACTTAAGGTTTTTCAAGAATCAAAATAGAGAATGCATACAAAAAGCTTAGGACAATGAGTGGTGTAACTGTTTTCATTACTGTTACTATTTTTATTAGTAGTCCTCTTTTCACTCTGTCTCAATCTCTTTTCAAAGTTGCTCCTTAACTCACACACCTGCAGATATGAAGCTGGGGCGGAACGTGGCAAGAACGTTTTTGGATTATTATCGGCTGAACTCCATGGTTGAAAAGGTGGCGATTCCCATGCCGAGACTGCGGTAGGTGGCAGAGCAGAGAGGTTTGGGCTTGAGTTCTGCTCTACAGACTGTGTTCAGGGGCACCTTCCCTTCACCTCTTGCTGACACTCAGTATCCCATCCGTGCAGCAGGAAAGATAATCCTGGCTCTGCCACAGAGATTTTATGGGGCAGAAGAGTGTATTTCCAGAGCATAAAGAAAGTATCATTAAGTGGCAGACAGTGAGGGCATAATCACATTCCTGGTTCCAACTTGGGAATCCACAGGGATGGGGCTTGCTGGGGAGCTGGGTTCAGTCATTATTCTAAATTAGTTTGGGTGTTTCTGTATGCTACCTCTCCTGATACCTCATCCTCTGAGGTTCCTATATGAACTTCTCTGATCCTTCAGTGTCCTCACCAAAAAGTATGGACAGCAGTCCTCACATATAAGATGATTATGATATATGTATTAAAGCACCCAACACAGTGCTGTCGGCACATGATAGTCTCCTTCCCTCAAGATGTAAAGATTTGGGCTGGAGAGGACACATCCATGAGAAGTTCCACCTTGGGTCCTCTTCTGGGGCCAACTTGCAGGGTCACTGAGGAGAGAAGTTCAGGAGGTGAGCCTCCATCCTGTCTGAGGACTTGGCCAGAGCCTGAAGCACTGGGCACTTTGATGACCACTGGCTGTGAGCCTAGCTAGCATTAGGACCGTGACATCCCATGGCATCTGGAATGTGCTGGCCCTGCCCTACCTCTTAGACTCATCTCCCACTCCCTTAGCAGTCCATCCTACTTGAAGGACATGGCAATGTCCAATTCCCAGCTCCTGCCAGACCATTCTTTCCACTGACCTTTGCCATGACCTTGCTCATATATGTGTGTGCCTCAGGGCCTTTGCACTGATGCACCATCCTCCCTACCCTGTTATTAATAAAAACAATATACATCCCCATTATTTATTGTACAGAGTACTTTGTGTATGTTGTACTATTTATTCTTCATAGACATTATATTTCCCATCTTACAAATGAGGAAAAGGAGGCTCAGAAAGATGATGACAAGGTCTGAGATGACAGAAGTCAGAGTTTTTAGGAGAGCCTGGGATCAAACCCTGGCTCTCCTCTCTTCCCTCTTCTGGAGAGAGAGGAAGCTGAAAGAGGGAGACAGCCAGGTGCAGCTGGGAGGGTCCCTACCCTCCCCCACAAACCCCAGAGGGCTGAAGCTCTGACTCTCGTGGGTTGCGCAGCCAGTGCCACAGTCTGAGATGAACCCTGAATAATCCAGCCCAGTGGAGGAAGGGCACACCTCTAACCAAGAGGAGTGGGACTGGGCTACATGTTTTAACAAAAAACACAGGAAGCCTACATAGCAACGGGATGGCGTTCTTAACAACCAAGCAGCGCCTACAGGTCAGCAGAAGAGGCAGGCCTAATCTCCCAATATAAACAAAAAAGACGCAGGAAGCTTCCCTAGTAACCTGAAGGAGTCCCTAGAAACCCAGAAGCGCCTCCACAGGCAGATAAGTGACCTCATCAAGCAGCTCCCCGACAGGTAAATCCACAAAGATGGGAAAAAAAAACAGCGCAAAAAGATGAAACCATCAAAGACCAGAACACCTCTTCTCCTTCAAGGGATCACAACTCCTCAACAACAGGATCACAACTTGACCAAGGAGTACGACGAATTGACAGAAACAGGCTTCAGAAGGTGGATAATAACAAACTTTTCTGAGCTAAAGGAATGCATTCTAACTCAATGCAAAGAAACTAAAAACCTTGAAAAAAGGTTAGACGAAATTGCTAATTAGAATAACCAGCTTAGAGAAGAACATAAATGACTTGATGGAGTTGAAAACCATAGCACGAGAACTACGTGAAACAAACACAAGTTTTAATAGCCGAATTGAACAAGCAGAAGAAAGGATATCAGAGATTGAAGGTCAACTCAATGAAATAAAATGAGAAGGCAAGACAAGAGAAAAAAAGAATGAAAAGAAATGAACAAAGCCTCCAAGAAATATGGGATTATGTGAAAAGACCTAATCTACGCTTGATTGTAGAATATGAATATGATAGGTAGTGTACCTGAATATGATGGGGAGAATGAATCCAAGCTGGAAAACACACTCCAGGATATTATCCCGGAGAACTTCCCAAGCCTAGAAGGCAGTCCAAATTTCAAATTCAAGAAATACAGAGAACTCCACAAAAATATTGTTCAAGAAGAACAACCCCAAGGCACATAGTCATCAGATTCACCAGTGTTGAAATGAAGGAAAAAATGCTAAGGGCAGCCAGAAAGAAAGGTCAGGTCACCCACAGAGTGAAGCCAATCAGACTCACAGCAGATCTCTTGGCAGAAACCCTACAAGCCAGAAGAGAGTAGGGGCCAGTATTCAACATCCTTAAAGAAAAGAACTTTCAACCCAGAATCTCATATCCAACCAAACTAAGCTTCATAAGTGAAGGAGAAATAAAATCCTTTATGGACAAGCAATTACTGAGAGATTTTTTCACCACCAGACCTGCCCTACAAGAGCTCCTGAAACACTAAGCACGGAGAGGAACAAGTACCAGTCACAGCAAAAGCAAACCAGTTGGCAAAGACCAAAAATGCAATGAAGAAAATGAGTCAACTAATAGGAAAGAAAACCAGCCAGTAATAAAATGGCAGGATCAAATCCACACATAACAATATTAACATTGAATGTAAATGGCCTAAACACCCCAATCAAAAGACACAGACTGGCAAACTGGATAAAAAGTCAGAACCCATCGGTGTGCTGTATTCAGGAAACCCATCTCACATACAAAGACACACATAGACTCAAAATAAAGGGATGGAAAAAGATTTACCAAGCAAATGGAGAACAAAGAAAAGCAGGGGTTGCAATCCTAGTCTCTGATAAAATGGACTTCAAACCAACAAAGATAAAAAGAGACAAAGAAGGACACTACATAATGGTAAAAGGATCAATCCAACAGGAAGAGCTAACTATCCTAAATATATACACCCACAACACAGGAGCACCCAGATGCATAAAGCAAGTTCTTAACGACCTAAAACAAGATTTAGATTCCCACACAATAATAGTGGGAGACTTCAGCACTCCACTGTCAATATCAAACAGATCAATGAGACAGAAAATTAACAAGGATATCCAGGACTTGAATGCAGAGCTGGACCAAGCGGACCTAATAGACATATACAGACTCTCCACCCCAAATCCATAGAATATACGTTATTCTCAGCACTGCATTGCACTTACTCTAAAATTGACCATATCATTGGAAGCAAATCACTCCTCAGCAAATGCAAAAGAACAGAAACCATAACAAACAGTCTATCAGACCACAGTGCAATCAGACTAGAATTCAGGATCAAGAAACACACTCAAACCTGCACAACCACTTGGAAACTGAACAACTTGCTTCTGAGTGTCGACTGGATAA
>CAUYQU010005596.1:0-15712 GCA_963574635.1 Cheracebus regulus
GCACCCATTACAGGAGCACCCAGATACATAAGGCAAGTTCTTAATGACTTACAAAGAGACTTAGACTCCCACACAATAATAGTGGGAGACTTTAACATTACACTGTCAAAATTAGACAAATCAACGAGATAGAAAATTAACAAGGATATCCAGGACTTGAACTCAGATCTGGAACAAGTAAACTTAACAAATATTTACAGAACTCTCCACCCCAAATCCACAAAACATACATTTTTCTCAGTATCACATTACACCTATTTTAAAAGTGACCACATAATTGGAAGTAAATTACTCCTCAGCAATTGCATAGCATTTCATAGGTTTAAATAAAATATTGGTTGGCTGCTTGTTTGTTATTTTCATCCCTTATTCCTTCCTGTTTCCGTTGTTAAGCACAATTATTGGCATAAAAGAGGTTTTTAATACCCATTTTTAGACTGCATTCTAGCCTGGGCAATAGAACAAGAATTCCATTCTCTCTCCCTCTTTCTCTTCCTCTTTCTTTCTCTCTTTCATTCTTTTTTCTTTCTTTCTTTCTTTCTTCTTTTCTCTCTTCTTTCTTTCAAAAAATAAAAATAAAAAAATAATAATTATTATTATATACGCTTAAGGAAGAAAACCCTAAAACTGAACATAAAACTACATATTTAAAACAAGCATGTATTTATTTTCTCATCTCCACTATATAACTAGTATTAACTATCAGTTTATGTGTTCTAGTTTCTTTTATTATTCTGTGGTGGTAGTAGTGGTTTATTTTTCTCTCTTTCTCTCTATACTTCTCCCTCTGCAATTTGTTTTCTCATGTTAACAAGTGGTTTTTAGCCGGGTATGGTAGCACATGCCTGTAGTCTCTGCTGCTCAGGAGGCTGAGGCCACAGGACCACTTGAGCCCAGGGGGTCAGGGGTGCAATGAGCTGTGATTGTGCTACTGTACTCCAGCCTGGGCAACAACAGCAAAAACAAAGTGTTTCAGCAAAATCCACTTTCTTGGCTGCAAGATACTTTTATCCTGCTATAAACAATGCCAAAAATTTACTTGTTGCTACATTTTTACACTCATACCTGAATATTTCTTTAAAATAGCAGCACACATTGCTAAATTTCAGAAGTTTTTACTTTTAAATAACCATATGTATGCTATCTAATAACATGTGTTATAATTTTTTAATGTCCAATTTTAATCCCACTCAGATTCTTTTGGCACTTCAGAATGAGATAATTAAATTAAACTTTTATTTTATAGATATTATATATTGTATAAAATGTTATACTTGCTTTTATAGAGTATATCATAATTTTATACCACCTCTGTGTTGTAATTATTATTGGTTTATATCTGGTCATTTATAGTCATCAAAAGCAAACTAACCATAAAATATTTTTTTCACATTTCACAAATTACTGCAGTGGGTATTGAATAAGCTATTTAAATTATTTTAGAACACCAAAACAATTCTTGACTTCTTCATTAAGAGCTGTACTAAAATACTTAGACCTCAGTTTCTGCATAAAAAGTATTACATCTTCATTTTGCATTATTACACTTGGTATGGAATAGTGAAAGCTTCAAGGAGAAAATGATGCCAAGTACATCTTTAGAACATCAATACAATTAAAATCTTGAGAACAGCAGTATTCTCTCAGCTAGTGATACCAGTCATCCTTGAGTCATTTAAAAGAACACAATTCATCTTGAGTTATGTTTGCTGTTTACATTATTTATTAAACCACATCATGTCCTGGGATTTATGTAATTGATTTACATCTGTTTCATCAACACAGGGTGCTCAGTATGCAATGAGGGCTGTGAGTTGTCAGGGACAGAGGGTGACTTTGCCAGATCTAGAGGGTGGAATCTAAGGAAGATAAACTCTACCCCTAATGACATAAGATGAAGCCAGTGGTGCTCTGATATTCCATTTGTTGTGATCAACCTTCACTACCTTAGCTCCCCAAGCTCTCTCAGAAAACTAAACCTCTTCCCTCCACCATATCCTTGTAACTACAATGCCCCCTCCACACCTGAGAGCAAGGGATTCAGGATTGTTTTCACCTAGCCCAAAAAGAACAGTTGCCTCTTTCAAAATCCATGAACCAGCTCATCTATTCACTACCACTGATACCCAAAGCCCCTACAGAGCTGGGCACAGCTAATTGCAAAGCAGCAATGGAAATATTAAGTTTACCTTGATTACTTAATTACTAAATTCTTTCGCCTTTGCCGTATTCTACTGGCTAAGCCTAAAGCACAAGTTCCCCACATACTCAAGAGGAGGGGATTGTATAAGTTGTGGACAGAAAGGGACTGAGAACCGTGGGGTAACTCTGGCTACATGTCATGACTTCAGAGATAGCCTCACATTCCAACCATGTTAAGTGGTTCATGTCTGGTGTCACCTTCTCTCTCAAGAATTTCCTGGAAGCTCACACCTAAAGTGTGCTCTACTTATCACTGCCAGCATAGCTTGTCCAAATGCTCACCATTTGCTTTCACCATTTCATTATTATTATTATTATTGCTATACTTTAAGTTCCGGGGTACATGTGCAGATCGTGCAGGTTTGTTTCATAGGTATACATGTGCCATGGTGGTTTGCTGCATCCATCCCCTTGTCATCTACATTAGGTATTTCTCCTAATGTTATTCCTCCCCAATCCCCTTATTATGTTTTCTTTTATATTTCTCTCAATCCTTCTAGACTATGAGCTGTCAAATAGAGTTTATTTCTTTTTCATCATTTTACTTAGACAGACTAGCCCACCAGGTGCTCAGTAGGTCTATCTGGTTCTTTCCAACTTGCTTACAGCTTGAAGTTCTATGCTTCAAGCGGCTAATGGAAAACCAGTATGTGGTAAGAAGAAGTTAGAGGTGTGTTTGGAATTTTTTCTCCTTTCACACGGTCTTTACCAGCCAGGTATTGAAGGGCTACCTAGTCCAGCATTTGACCAGACACAATGCAATTAGCCATCTTCTAATTTTGTCTACAATGTGTTGGCAATAAAGACTAACCTCTTTCTTGAGTCATCAGAGATAGAATTTTCAGCAGCCTTGAGATAAATAACCATTAGCACCATATCTTTTAGATTTGCTTAATCACTTTACCTTCTCAGTCCTATCATCATCCAAGCATCTGGGCTGACATATCTGAGAAAACTCTAGACCAGAAGGTAACTTATCAGGACAAACAGAAAAAAAAAAAAAATGCAGCTAGCTACCTTATGAATAACATGCACAAGAACCAAGAAGAACTTCCATCTTTTTTCTCTTTCTTCTAGAGCTATTGAGCTTTAAATATCCAGAACTGCAATCAAATTCTAGAGTATGGAGCAGACTTGGCCAAGGTAAGCTTCAGTATGTGTAACAGCTGCTCCGATTCATGACTGACATAGCAAGATGCAGTTATCCATCAACTATGCAGAACTAATTGAGACAGAGGGGGATAACCTAGGAAAATGTTAACATTCTATACAATTAAACGAACACTCCATGGATTTTGTTGTTTTTAAATGAAATTTCTTGTGCTTGTCCATGAGACCATAAAATGTGGAACAGTGCTGGAGGCCTCTGCTATTTTTATCTGAAGTGTATAGAAAGCATGATTTTTTTTTAAGAAAATGTCATTTCAGTGATGTGTTGCTCGCGACTAGCACATGCACCAATGTGACTGTTAGAGCAGTACTTTGCAGTTCCAGGACAATTCTGAAACTCGGGGTTTTCAGTATTCTGAAAGAGGCTTGATGATGAGAACAATGTTTTTCCAGCTGGTAGACAACACTGCATTTTTCATTTATGGAAGCACAGTTATATTCTTTAAAGTAATATCTGCTTAGCAAAGCTGTGTCTGCGTGTATGTGTCAATAAAACAGTGTATGCATCAATAAAACATTGTAACTTTGAGAAATGCATAAATTAAAATAGGATCCCAAAATCCGAACATAGGGATATTGGAAATGATGATGTTTCTTTGGGATGAGACTCGTCACTTCCAAGCAGTACAAGTTCAGCTCCATCTGTGTCAGAAAATCAAGCTTAGATTATTTTTAGGTTTGAAAAGAGATGGGATATTTTAGCCTGGTAATTATATTTGATATCAAATATTACAATGAATATTTGATATTAGTCATATTTGAAATATTAGTAAACAGGCCTTTGCTAAACTGGCAAAAGTTTTTTGTTTGGTATGTTTTGTTTTAAATTTGTTCTTACCTATAACGTTCGTTTGGTCAAGAGCCTTCAAATGCAGGAATTACAAGGAGGTTTTGCAATGAAAAGATTAGAATGTATCTGCTCAGATAAAGTATAGCATATGAATTTCAACTTGATTCATTCTAGCATTTTAGGTAAATTAAAAGGGAAAAAAGTAGATATTTAATTCTATTACACAAAAATATTTCTTCCTGATTCACTGCTTGTTAGCTGTGACTATAAGAATGTCTCCTAACTTCCTTTAGGTTTTAGTGATTCCTGCATATACAATAAGAAATCAAATTAAATCTCTAAGTGTTTTCAGGTTAAAAAAAAATAATGTAACATTGTATGAAATCCCATGAGGTTTCTTCTAGCTCTGGGGTCTATGATTCTGCAGTTTATTAGAAAAATGACATATAAACAACTGCAATCCTTTACTCCAAAAAAATACTTTTTGTATTGTAAAGGAGAAAGGATTTCTACGGTTTAAAGTTGAGTTTTCAGGGCCGTATGACTGACCATAAGCCTAATGTTTCTAACACACGGCAACTTTTGTCCCCATTTCCTACTTACCTAAAATTCCAACAATGATTATTCTTAATCTTAATACTTTTCAGAGGGTAAATAAATAATGCCAGTGGGTATCTGTGTGGGGTGTGTCCATCAGGAGTCAGTGGGAAGGTTTTTTGCATGAAAATTTACAATTTCTTTTGGATAAAGACCTGTATTACTTCCATAATGCACCCACAATTTTGCCATCAGGGTTGCCAGCATAGAGTAATTGACAACAGAACTGCTATACTGTGGAGTGACTTATCTTTATGAAAATAAACCACAGTCACAGTTTGAAACTTAAATGAAAGAGATGAATGGGCCAGAAGAGGAAGGTATTATGTAAATGACCCCAACTCATTTATCCATTTCCTGTTGCCGTGCTTGGTGAATGGCATTTGATATTTTAGGCTTTCAGCGATCAACAAGGAACAGTGTATTAGATGTGTTGAACAAGTTTATTATTTGTCCTGGTCAGTTTACTTAAGGTTCTGTAAGTCTTATTTCATATAAGGAGGCAAAATGAAGAGTGCAGAAGGCTGCCTCCGGGAAGGAATTATTTTGATTTCGTTTGTGTGGCCAAATCCCTTTCCCACTCAATGTTCCCAATTCAACAACTAAAATCTGGGAATGAGAATCCCAGGGGATGATGTAAGATGATTTGAAAACTGCATTGTGCTATTCAGATGCATGTTGCTACATAAGAAGAAAATATTTTAATTAATAATAAATAAATCACTCTAAATTTCTTGGCAAAGAGAGAGATTATTTTGAAGATGAATTTGAGAATTAAGTACTTAATGAGGAGTCACCTTATGAATATACATGAATACATGGGGTATGTTCATCAGTTTGAAGTTTAAGCAAAATTGAAAAGCTAGAACAGTAGTTTATTGTTAAGAAGTAACTTGAACAACTCTTTTAATTCAATGTGTCATTTGAGTTGTTAAATAGCCATAGCTTATTTTGAAATACAAATTAATTATCTATTACAAGCATGCTATTGCTTATCTCCTTCAAAGTCTCATTAGTATGCAAATGACTCTAATTAGGTCACTGTCAGACAATATTAGTGCAGAGTCAGTTTCCATGGTTTACAATGAAAGGGTTTGGTTCCTAAATATTTATAAAACTGCTTTGGAAATCAGCTTTACTTAATTGGGATTATTCTGGAAGTCTTATTGGTTCACAGGAAATAATCTCACATAACAAAGAACAAATCATTTTAAAAGGCACCAATGTTTAATTGACATACAGAAGATTATAATATTAGAGAAGAATATTCATATTTGTAATATTAAATATATTTTAAATTATTAAACCACTAAGATATGTTCTTCTACATTTTTACCATTTATTTTCTTATGTATCACCACCATGAGAACCAAGGGTTAATAAACTGAAACAAGTACTTCTAAAAAACTTTGATTAAT
The DNA here is from genome assembly GCA_963574635.1 of Cheracebus regulus. Taxonomy (NCBI): domain Eukaryota; kingdom Metazoa; phylum Chordata; class Mammalia; order Primates; family Pitheciidae; genus Cheracebus; species Cheracebus regulus. Next base: position 6,178 of record CAUYQU010005596.1, read on the forward strand.
TAGAATTATTTTTTATAAAACAATGGAATTAATGTTGACAGATATTAATTAATAAAACAGAGCATGCACATGGCTGCATTACTATCAGTTTCATGCAGGAGATTTTTATTAAGCTTAAAAGAATCTCTTCTCATATGCCACACTTTTGTGATCTATTCATATCATGTACTATTTTCTTAAATTTAAACAGACATTGCAAGCTTTTTTATATCATTTAAACTGTCTGACATTCTCTTTACTCTTGAATATAGTGTAAATCTAAAGCAATAATTTGGATAATGACTAGTAATGAAGGAAAAATAAATCTTGTCACACACTTCCTGGCCATTTTAAAATGAAGTAGTTTGATGTCTCCCCTCTTGAATGTTTTGTTAATGCAAACTAATAACAGCAGCATTTGTTAAATATAAAAAGAGAAGTTATGGAAAGGAGTTGAAGTTCAAGGGGGAAAACAGAAAACCAGAGAAAAAAGTACTGAGGTTACAGAAGTTAAGTGTTTAGAATTTGTATTTGTATTATTTATGTTACTGCATTGGTCAAGGAAATGTTGGAGTTAAGAAACTGAGATAACGTGAATCCAAAGTTGGTATCTTCCCAAGGGACTGGTGGAAGCAAATGCAAATCTCTTTTGGAAAGCATAAGATATGTTCCATTAATGTCGAGCTTGAGTGAGTAAATGTGGTATCAAAATTGCTTAGCAATAACTGGTCATATATTTAGAAAAGATAAAACTGGATAGCTACATCATCTCATAAATTAATTTCAGATAATTTACAAGATTTACACATGAACAAAAAAAATCTTAAAAAATTCTATTGAAGTGTGCTATCTGTTAATGTTTCTCTATTTTAACCTTCTGTGCTTTTTCTCTGCATGGCAGAGGGTCGAAGTCTGAAAATGTCATTTCCTAGATTTTAGGAGTTTTTCTTTTCTCTTTGTTGTGTCTCTTTCTTCAATGGCAGTAGCTAAGGTTGAGTAACCTTAGAAGACACATGATGTCCCTGCCTCTGCTTCAGTGAAGGATGCGTTTTCACCCAGAGGCAGCAATTCCCTGGGCTCCTGACCGAAAATCTGCTTTCGCAGCAGCTTCAGCACTAAAGCAGTAAGGACTGGGGTTCTGGTTAAAACCTGTTGTCTGCTTTTACTTCATCTTTCCAACATTTCGTAAGCAATCCACTGCATTGCCTTCACTGGATCATACTCAGAAGATTTCTGCTTTTCTGACACACTATTAATTAATGAAAGAAAAATATACTCAAGTTCTTAGATTTGCTTAAAAAATGTGAAGTATGACATAATCATGAAATCATAAAGATTACATTCATGGTAGTGAGGGCTTCTGGCATGAGAAAAAGTCAAGAATTATGGTGAGGAAGTGCGTCATCTGGAAACTGCCACTCTGTTGATCATGCTTGCTTACTTAATCCAGCGTGTAAGGTGCATGGGCCATTTTTTAATATAAGATTTTAAATATTTTTGATTGTCTTAAATTAACAAAATAATATATATTATTAAGTGTTCTATATAATATATAAGAATGTTCCTTCAAGCCACAAAATGCAGTGTTCTCTGGTTTGAGAAACAGATGGAAAATGATTTGACTATGTACTTGGGTCAGCTCTTCTTCCAGCATTGCTCCTTAAAGTCTCTCCTCAATAGCACAGTCAGAAGTTCCTTGCTAATGTCTAAGTAAAATGATATCACTCTTCTCCTCACAACTCTTCAATGGCTCCCATCTTATTCATAGCAAAACCCAAATCCCTACTATGGTAAGATGCTGCATAATCTGACTTCCTGTTACTGTCTATTCCTGCTGCTTACTGTTTTGTTGGTCTGAAATGTTTCTTCTATGGTTATCTGAGCAGCTTATTATGGTTATCTGTTACTCTCGCATTTCCATTGCATTATATATATATATACATGCATATGTGTTATATATGCAGAAATTATATATACATATATTATACATACATATATTGTACATATACATATGTTATATGCACATATATAATATAGACACATGTTATATATACTTATGCACATGGACATGTCATATACATATATTATATGCACATATATATTATATCAAATATAAAATATATACACATACATATTATATATACACCTATTATATATGCATACATAATATATACACATACCTATTATATGTACCCATATACACACATGTATGATATATACATATATAATATATACACATATATTATATATACATGTTATATATAATGCAATTGAAACATATAATAAATGTTATTATATATATTATTTCTTTCCGCTACTGATAATTATTCAACTTGCTATATACTTTACTTATTTTTGTGATTACTTGCTTCTTCACGAGACCATACAGTGGCTAGAAGAAAATAATTTTTGCAGGGAACTTTGCTTGGCAACAGTGAGCATTTAATAAATGTTTGTTGAATTAAACAAGTGAATATCATATCTTCCCACTGTAGTCAGGATATATAACTGTCAAGTTCTTGCTTTATTTTTTGTCAGTAGCCTTTGATTATATGAAGAATTTAAAAGAATATTCGAAGAAGGTTTGAAAAAAGAAAACAGAAATCAGTGAAACATGAAACTACTATATTAAAGGTTAGGAATTGAATGTGAATTATCTTTGTTCTTTGAACTAATTTGAATGATACTTTTTGGTCTTAAAATCAGTTTGGCAATGTTAGTTTTGTTGTATATTTATAGACATAATCTCCATTAAGCAAATTTGTAGAGAGTTTTTAATTTGTATAACTAAATTCCTTATAGTATATATAAAAATTAGGATAAAATCAAACTCTTTGAAACCTTCTGATTGTTTTATAACTATTAAAATAGGTCTTTATATATATGCAAATATTTCTAAAATGTTTTATTAAAATATTTCAGGAAAATTACAGTTCTGAGTTATTTTTAAGTGAGTTTTTGATAAAAAAAAATTTTACACATGTAAAAAATAGTACTTCCTAGCCAAATGTTTTGAGTGAAGATCACTTGCAGCTGAGCAGTTTTTGATGACAAAAACATTGAAACCTCCTTATGTCATCTATTAATAAAGTACTATTTTTCTAAGTTTTTGACACATTTCAATAGGCCGTATTGTGTACATTATTATACTGATAATCACTCATGGGTTCAGAGTTTGTAGTCTGATAATTTATGCTAAGTGGGATTTTTATAGAATTTTGCTATTTACTTTTATTAATTTTTTCATATCGAATATTGCAAACTGAAACTACCATAACTTGGAGATGTTACAGTTGTAAGTATAAATATTTTATCATGTTTTACAGCTGAATGGAGAAACATTTTAACCCTATTTTTTTGAATAGCTGTATAGGGAAATTTTCCTCAAGCTTCATACACAACAGCATTAATTTTGTTGTTGCTATTGGTGGTGATGGTAGTAATAACTGTTGGTATTACATATGTAAAATCCCCCAATAAAGTTTATAATCTTTGGAAGGCATCATTCTGAGTTATAAAAAATTATTGAGGAAATTATGTGTGGTAATTTTACTTTTTCTTTTTCCTCTCACTGATAGTAACAAATCATAACTATTGAGTTTCAGGTGATGAGACATTCAGGCACTGTTCTTGTGTTTCTACTATTTGTTAGAGAGTACTACTAGAAAATGAGACAATTAAATACTAGGTTCTCAAAAAATCAAATACCAGGTTCTCAAAATGCAGCATCATTTGAAACTCTGTGAATTTTTATGAACGAAAGCCATAGTTTTTCAGTCATAAGTCTCAAGTTTAAGAATTATCTCTTCATAAACAAGGGTCTTGGGAAAATTATTGTTTTTTTCACTTCAGGATTTTTTTTCTATAAAATTCTTCCCTGGACTCTTAGAGTTCTGCGAAAGTGTCTTAAAGATGCTGGCTCCAGATTGTAAGAGGTGCATATCAATCCTCTGTTTGAACTAGAGAAGTTCTATTTTAAATTCATTTGATAATCCTTGTTTTCCCATTCTTTAATTATATTGTCATAAAGTATAGAAAAATACTACATTTAATGACAGTCAGTTATGAATATAATCTCATCTGCTAAACATATATATGTAAACATATATATATGTGTATATATATACCTGTTATATACATATATATATATAAGAGTGTGTGTGTATTTATATATACGTATTTTTTTTAATTTTATTTTTTATTGCATTTTAGGTTTTGGGGTACGTGTGAAGAACATGCAAGATTGTTGCATAGGTACACACGTGGCAGTGTCATTTGTTGCCTTCCTCCCCTTCACCTATATCTGGCATTTCTCCCCATGCTATCTCCCCCCAACTCCCGCCCCTCACTGTCCCTCCCCTATTTCCCCCCAACATACCCCAGCGTATAGTGCTCCCCTCCCTGTGTCCATGTGTTAAACGTTATTTTATTAACATAGTAATGGCAAATGAACTCCCCTTGATTTTTTACAAGTTATTTTATTAACACAGTAACAGCAAATGAATTCACCTTGAAAGATTATGTTTAATGATTTACACAAAGATTAAATGTTTCATGATTTACACAAAGACTTTTTTTTTCAACTTTTATTTTAGATTCTGGGGTACATATTCAGATTTGTTGACTGAATAAACTAGTTTGTTGTTCACGTGATGCTGAAGTTTGAGGTACAGTCGATGCTGTCACCCAGGTACCGAGCGTAGTACCCGATAGTAAGTTTTTCAAACCTTGTCTCCCTCCTCTAGGAATCCCCAGTATCTATTGTTCCCATGTGTAGGTACATCAATTCCCAATGTTTAGCTCTCACTTAGAATTGAAAATGTGGTATTTGGGTTTTCTCTTATCCTAAGCGAATTAACACAGGAACAAATACCCCAAATACCTGGGATTTTTGTTCCTTTGTTAATTCGCTTAGGATAATAGTCTCCAGCTGCACCCAAGTTGCTGCAAAGGACATGAGTTTATTCTTTTTCACAGCTGTGTATTATTCCACAGTGTGTATGCACATTTTCTTATCCAATCACTGTTGATGGGCACCTTGGTGAATTTCATGATTTTGCTATTGTAAATAGTGCTATGATAAATACACAAGTGTAGGTGTTTTTTGGGAGAACGATTTATTTTCCTATGTAAACATTTTTTATTTAATGAACTTATGTTTTAAGGAAGCTTTAGTTTCACAGTAAAATTGAGGGGAAAGTACAGACAATTCGCAAGTAGCATCTGTCTCCAGTTGCTACTTCTTTGAGAACATACAACTTCTACCACACCCTTCTAAAATGCAAGCAGTCATGATTTTCAGTTATTATTTTGAATTAACTGTGCCACTGCCATTTCCTGGGAGCCTCCTTTCTTTGTTTGGCTCACCATTTTAAATATATTTTATTTCTAAAAGCAATTTTAAGGTCACAGCAAAATTCAGCAAAAGGTACAGAGTTTCCATGTGCCTCTACCCCCCCCCACACACAGCCTCCCCCACTCTCAACATCCCCTTTTAGAATGATTCATTTGTGACAACTGATGAGTGTACATTGACACATCATTGTCATCTGAAGTCCATAGTCCACATTAGGATTCACTCCTGGTGTTGTGCATTCTAGAGATTTGAACAAATGTATAATGACATGTATCTATCATTACATTAGGTTGGTGCAAAAGTAATTATGGGTTTTGCCAATACTTTGGTGCAATACTTTTACACTAACCTAATTGTGTCACACAAAATAGTTTCCTGGCCTTAAAAATCCTCTATGCTTCACCTATTAAGCTATCCTTCCTGCATCCTCCTGTCAACCACTGACTACCTTTTTACTGTCCCCATAGTTTTGCCTTTTCCAGAATGTCATACAGTTAGAATTATACAGCATATACCCTTTTTAGACTGATTTATTTCACTTCGTAATATGCATGTATTTTTGTGGCTTGATTGTCACTTATTTGTAGTGCTGAGTAGTATTCCATTGTCTGGATGCACAACGGTACATTTACCCATTCACCTACGAAGGACATCTTGGTGGCTTCCAAGTTTTGGCAATGATGAATAAAGCTGCTATAAACATCCTTGTGCAGGTATGTGTGCTCTATCTGAAGTATCCCAAATAGACCAATCCATATTGCCTTTGCTCCTCACAGCAAAATTTTACGTTACTGCCACTTATTAAAAAAACTATATGAAAAGATATAATATTGTTTTTATTGAACCTTGACAACATATTTTTAATTTTATCAGAAAAGGGCAAAATATTTAAACAAATCGAAAGAAGAAGAATAAAGGAAGAAACTTACTGTGATGGCATATTAGTATAGTTTATAAAAGCGTAACAATTAAAAAAAGATACTATGAAAGAATGTATATGCCCAATGTTTATATATTGCGCATAACCACCTAATAAAATATTATATAGCAGTCAATAAAAATGTGAAATAATAATCTACAGAAAGTTATAAAATGTTGAATGTATAAGGCAGATATTTAAAAGTTTCAAAGATACAAAACTAATAAAGATGAATAAAATGTGGTTTATCCGTGTAAATATTAGAAACTAAAAAGAAATGAACATATTATATTCATATTATATGTGTTATATATATGTACATATATGTTACATATACAATATGGATGTATTGTATATACATATTATATATCATACATAGTACAACATGGATGAATCTGAAAATGAGCAGATGAAGGCATATGCAGAAGACCACATATGATGTCATTTCGTTTTTCTGAAATATCCTGACTAGATCATTCCATAGTGACAGAAAGTAGATCATTGGTTGTCTAGGCTTTGGAGAGATAGACAGTTGAGGGGACAATGGCTAAGAGATGTGGAGTTTCTCTCTGGAGTAATAAAAAGTTGTAAAATGGATCATGGTGATGGACGCACAACCCTATGAATAAAAGCTGTTGGACTGTACAATTTAAATGGGTGCATTATACAAACGGTGACTTATATCTCAACAAAGCTGTTTCTTTAAACTGAAAAGTACAGTGTTTGCACATAAATACTTGAAATAAAATCCATATTAAAGAAAATTATAAGCATTTTAAAATGTGAAATTCAGTATAGTAGATAACATTCAGAGAGATACAGAGAAAATTAGGTAAGAAGGAATGCCTAGAAAGTTTGGAAACTTTTGTTGACATTCTAGGCTAATCCAGCAGAATGTGTTGAGGCAATAGAAGTCTGCTTCTTCACTGTTCAATATGGTAGCCACTGGCATATTTGAGTGTTAGCTATTGGAGCACTTGAAATGCAAATGGTGTTAGTGAAAAACCTTTAAATTAATTTATTTTAATTAATTTTGGTTGTCACCTTCTTTAGTCAGCTCAGTTCTAGACCTATAAAGACAGAACAATGACAAAAAAAGAATGATTCAGGAAAAGTAATACATATATATATATATATACACACACACACAAATATATATGTATGTATATGTGTATATATGCATATATATAATTTCAGTGGGGAAAAATGAGGATACTAGTTAACCAATTTTCAAAACAAAAATTACCTACTATTCTACCACACTAGAGACAAAAACTATCAACCTTACTTAAGGCTCTATTTTTATTCCAGCCACTAAACAACATGTAATGCTTATATCTGTGTTCATTACTGGTGTTTTCTTACATAAATGTGTCATAAATAATTAATCAACTGCTATCATAGGATAGTAAATTCATTCTGATATTTTGATGTTGCAAAATTCCTTGGCATTCTTGATTTTCTCATTTCTGCTCTATTTTTCTGGTTAAATTCCTAAAATTATGTTTACAGAAACACATTTAAGACATTTTAAGGTCTTCATTATATATTTCCTAACAGCTTACCATAAAAATTTTTATCAGTTTATCAAAAGTGTCCAAGAGTATCTTTTCCCCTATATCTTGGTTGACATTGTCTATGATTTACCATTATATTTGTCAGTTTTATCATGGAAAACTTATGCAGTGTTTAAATGCAAGCAATTTTTGTTTGCCAGTGACTTTAAATATTTTTATATGTTTATGGATCTTACAAATGCATTTGTAAATAGTTTTTTATTGCCTTAGCCAACATTTTATTTTATTATTTTTTTCTATTGATGTTAATAACTCTTTATATAATAATTGTTCAATACCTGTGAGCCAGATGTTTGAAAAGCTATTCCCTGCATATTTGTAAATGTTCTTTATGTTATAGAGAAGTATTTATTTGTATAGTAAAACTTATAAGCATTTTCTTTTTTGTTAAAAAAATATTGTTGAGCCCTGTCTATGGGCAAGAGACTGTGTCCAGGGCCCTTGCCCCCAAAAACCCTTCAAGTACTTATTCTCCAGCAGAACATTTTTCTGCTAGTAAAAACATTTTCTTTCAGGAATTGGCTAAAAGCTGTTTCCATAAAAACTTACCTGTATGAATTGAGCCTACAGTCAACTTGCTGTTACTTAGGATTTCTGCAGAGTTTATGCACACCTCAAGCCTGCCAATTCATATTTGGTTCTGGGGTCTATTCTGTCTATTCTGGGACTCCTGTCATGAATACAAGCTAGGATGTGCTCCCTAAAGCAGGGGATGTGTCTTCAATGTCTCTTCAATCTTCCTACGGTGTGTAATACAGTGCTGCTTCTGCAGCAATGAGCAGCAGTCCTTAAGAGGGTTGAGTTTGGAATTCGATCTTTGCAGACTTGAGTTTTAATCCTGGCTCTATAACCTGTAAACACTATAAGAAAGGTGCCCAAACTGTCTGGCTCATTTGTCCAGTGGGGATAGCACCCATTTTACAGGGTGTGATGGTTAATTTCAGGTGTCAACGTGGCTGCCTTAAGGAATACATCAGGAATTGGTGAAGCATTGTTTCTGAATGAGCCTGCAGGTATTCCCAGGAAGCTTGGTGTGAGCTCATGGATGGAGTGTGGAAGATGTCTTCAACAGAGACAGGCCCCATCCAGTTCTCTGAGGCTCAGATAGAAGAAACAGTGCAGAGGGGAGGTGCTTTCCTCCCTTTCTCTCCTGGAGCTGGGACGCTTCTTTTCCTGCCCTTGGTCACCACAACTTCAGGCTCTTTTTATACTGAGAGTTACACCATCCACTTTCCTGGTTCTGAGGCTTTTGAATGTGACCTGAGTCACACTCCTGGCATCCCAGGGGCTCCAGCTTGCAGACAGCCTGTCCTGAGACTTTTCACCCTCCAATTCCCCTAACAAATCTCCTCTCGTCCATCTTTGCTGATAACCTGTTGGTGGTGTCTCTCGAAAAACCAGATTAATCCGTAGGGGTGATGTGAGGGAGAAATGAGGTTGTGCATGGGAAGCATTTCACAGCCTGCCTGATACATGCCCACATCCTATAGGCTGCAGCTGCAGTTATTCTAGAGCTTAGTGTCAGGGTTCAAAACAGTGGAAGGCCTTCCCTCTGGCACCCAACCATTGCATTGAGCTTCTCCTGTCATTTATCAGTTCCAGAGTGTGTTTTGAGAGCAATTCTGTGTCCCGGGTAGGATTGACTCGGGGCTGAAATCAATCCATATGTGTGGGAATCTGAAGCTGGGAATGAGCAAAGGTGGG
>CAUYQU010005597.1:0-15710 GCA_963574635.1 Cheracebus regulus
AACAAGGATATCCAGGACTTTAACTCAGACCTGGAACAACTAGACTTAACAAATATTTACAGAACTCTCCTCCCACAAATCCACAAAACATACATTTTTCTCAGTATCACATTATACCTATTTTAAAAGTGACCACATAACTGGAAGTAAATCACTCCTCAGCAACTGCATAGCATTTCACAGGTTTAAATAAAATATTGGTTGGCTGCTTATTTATTTTCATCCCCTATTCCTTCCTGTCTCCATTGTTAAGCACAATTATTGGCATAAAAGAGGTTTTCAATACCCATTTCTAGACTGCATTCTAGCCTGGGCAATAAAACAAGAATCCCATTCTCGCTCCCTCTTTCTCTTCCACTTTCTTTCTCTTTCATTCTTTTTTTTCTTTCTTTTGCTGCTTCTTTTTTTCTCCTTTTCTCTCTTTCTCTAAAAAAAAAAAAATACACATAAAAAAAAACTTAGCAGCTGATATTGTTATTTTCCCTTATAAATAAGGGAATGAGTCTCAGCTATTAATTGGCAGAATTGGCATCAAACTTAGGCATCATATTTATTTTTTATTTTTTAAAATTTGTTTATTTAACTTTTGGTGCATACTATATCTGGCATTTCTCCCCATGTTACCCCTCCCCACCGTCCCCTCCCTCCCCACCCCCACTGTCTCTCCCCTGCCCACCCCAACTGCCCTCAGTGTGTGATGCGTCCCTCCGTGTCCATGTGTTCTCATTGTTCAACACCCACCTATGAGTGAGAACATGCAGTGTTTGATTTTCTGTTCTTGTGTCAGTTTGCTGAGAATGATGGTTTCCAGATTCATTCAAGTCCCTACGAAGGACACGAACTCATCGTTTTTTATGGCTGCATAGTATTCCATGGTGTATGTGTACCACATTTTCTTTGTCCAGTGTATCATCGATGGGCATTTGGGTTGGTTGCAGGTCTTTGCTATTGTACACAAGGCTGCAATGAACATATGTGTGCATGTGTCTTTATAGTAAAATGGTTTATAGTTCTTTGTGCATATGCCCAATAATGGGATTGTTGGGTCAATTGGAATTTCTATTTCTAGATCCTTGAGAAATTGCCACACTGTCTTCCACAGTGGTTGAACTAATTTACACTCCCATTAACTGTGTAAGAGTGTTCCTATTTCTACACAACCTCTGCAGCAACTGTTGTCTCCATATTTTTTAATGATCACCATTCTAACTGGTGTGAGGTGATATCTCAATGTGGTTTTGATTTTCATTTCTCTAATGACCAGTGATGATGAGCATTTTTTCATATGTTTATTGGCCTCATGTATGTCTTCTTTTGAAAAATGTCTGTTCATATCCTTTGCCCACTTTTGAATGGGGTTGTTTGTTTTTTCTCTTGTATATCTGTTTTAGTTCTTTGTAGATTTTGGTTATTAGCCCTTTGTCAGATGGGTAGATTGCAAAAAATTTTTCCCCATTCTGTTGGTTGCCGATTCACTCTAATGATGGTTTCTTTTGCTGTACAGCAGCTCTGAATTTTAATTAGATCCCATTTGTCTGTCTTGGCTTTTATTGCCATTGCTTTTGGTGTTTCAGTCATGAAGTCCTTGTCTATGCCTATGTTCTGGATGGTTTTGCCTACGTTTTCTTCTAGTGTTTTTATGGTGTTAGGTTTTATGTTTAAATCTTTAATCCATCTAGAGTTAAATTTAGTATAAGGTGACAGGTAGGGTTCTAGTTTCTGCTTTCTGCACATTGCTAGCCAGTTTCCCCAACACCATTTATTAAACAGGGAATCCTTTCCCCATTGCTTGTTTTTGTCAGGTTTGTCAAAGATCAGATGGTTGTAGATGTGTGGTGTTTCTTCTGGGGCCTCTGTTCTGTTCCATTGATCTATGTCTGTTTTGGTACCAGTACCATGCTGTTTTGATTACTGTAGACTTGTAATATAGTTTGAAGTTCTGCAGTGTGATGCCTCCAGCTTTGTTCTTTTTGCTTAGGATTGTCTTGGCTATGCAGGCTGTCTTGTGATTTCATATGAAGTTCAAAGTGTTTTTTTCCAGTTTAGAGAGAGTTACATGTGTGATGTGATTCTCCATCACCCCAAAGCAGAGGGGTAAGGGCATTTACCCCTAACCTCAATTCTAATGAAAGAAGCTTTGATATGATCCCTTGGAGTGCTTGGTATATGCTTCCTATAATTGTAGGAAAGTAGCAGAGTGAACTCTTATTGAGGAAGATAAAGGCTATAGATATCAGTTTGAGGCAAGTAGGCAAAGAGGTGACCAGGAGAGAGAGAAAGAAAGAGAGAGAGAACATCCAATGTAGCTCTTCCTTGGGTGCTATATGTTACAATGGCAAAACTTAAAAAGTAAGAATTAATTACTTCACCTATGAGCACGCCCACAACCTACCTCATTATTTACATGCAAGGAATTTAAATCCTGTTCATTTCATACCCTAATGCATTTCCTATATCCATTAGTTTTCTCTATTTTAATTGCCAACATCTCAGTCACCTAGAAATAATATGCAGTGGGCCCCCTTCCTAAAACTTCAGAGAGGGAAAGACAGATTTTCACATCAACATTGAGTAATAGATAAAGCTATACCAAAGACAAGAAGGTAGAAATGTTTCACTAGTACTAGATGTGTGTTATTTAACTTGGAGAAAGAACTAGCCTAAAGTCATTTACAAGACTGACTAGGAGAATATCTACAAGCATGATAGACCCTCAACAGAGAAATTCTGAGTAGAATGAACTTCTAAAATCCAAGGTTTGAAGGAGGAATGACACACCAAAGAAGATGCTTTTTCATATCTGGGAATGTGCCATCTTCTTTTTGGGGCAAAGTCAGGAGGGCAGAGTATGGATTCTGAATATCATGCCAAGGTAATCAGACAAAGAAGCATTTGCTCTGATTATCTGTCTGGTGAGGGGGCTTCAAGTCTCCTGGCAGCAATGTCTGTTTAACAAAACTTGATTTTACCCTTACCTGTCTCCCTCAATGTACCCATTCTCACCTCAGTCAGGAACTAAAAAGTTTTAGTTTTCAAGCTGAGAATTCCTATTCCTCACACTAGAGAAATGAGATTTTAATTTCACTCAATATTCATGTTTGATGTATTGAATTAAGCCTGTGTGATTTCAGTAATGCTAGGGTGTTCCATTAAATCTGAGTAAACAGAGAAGTTCATAAGTCTTGACCACATTTTTATTCCATGACAGGAGAAAAACCACCTCTACTGACTAAATATAGAAAGACAGTGAGGGGCAATAATAAAAGTGTATTTTAATTATATTTCATAATGTTGGCTTGTTTAAAAGCACCCACTTCATTACATGGGACAAGTTCACCTCCCTGAGCTTCAATTTTCCCATCTGTAAATTAAGGATAATAGTAATTGCCTGAGAGGGCAAGTTGACAACTAGAAGAAATTAACTATATTTAGAGTTCTATTTATCATTCCACAGTACCTGAAGCACATGCATTTCTGATTAGTGTTAGTCTCTTTATCTCCTCCTCTCTGTTGTAGTCACAGATTATAGAAAGCCTTTCTGGCTTTTCTCTTATTAAAACAATCTAGAACTGAGCAATTTCAAATTCTGCATTTGTACTATGATTAATCTGTACTGTCTAGTTTATTCTTTATAATAACGGTCTGATAAATTACATAATCTTACTTCTTCAGAGGAAAAACCTGAGGTTTAAGAAATTACTAAAAATCACGTAGAAAGTAAATGGTAAATTCAAGATTCAGTCACAAGTACATTAGAATCTAGATCCTAAGCTCTTTCTCCCCATGACATATTATGTCACAGATCTATTTTTACAGCTTTAGACATCTCTTTGCCTGGTAACACAACAGTCTTGACGTGTTGTTTTCATTTAACCTTCAATAAATGTTTTAAACACACAAGTGAAAGTAAGTATGGTTCTCAAATCATTTCAACCATAGTGTTCAAGTGAAATACTACATAGGGACTTACAGTTTTGAATCTACTAGGTACTAGCTAATAAAATTGTTCTAATCAGTTGTGATTACTTGTTGTGTTGTCACCAATGTAAATCTCATTCTTATCCTCAGTGCATGACCCTCATTGTCTATTAAATACATCTGGTAATTCATACAGTTAAAATTTTAAAAAGGAACAATTGATTTAGACTTTAAGGCATATGTATTTGTAAACCTTAACTGAAAAGTTTGCTTCCTGCTCTGTTAGGCCATCAGTTAGGATCATACTCTTATTTCAATGTCATTCTCTTGAGATACCTAATATGGAGTAGGAAATAGAGATCTAAACATTTGCATGTATCCAGAGACACAAAGGTGACCACGAATCCTAAACGGAGGAAGAAGATATTCCCAAAATCTATTTTTGGGTTTATAATATTCAACTTGGGTAATCTGGATGTGACAGACGTTTTCATTTTAGAGCAAGAAGGGACTCTCGAGGATAAGTTTATCTCTTACATTTTATAAACGAGGAAATACAGACCCACATGGAAGAAGTGGGGATTTATTGTTGATGTTTTATTTTGCTATTTCTCCTTTCCTTTGCTGTAGCACACATTATTGTTATTTTTGTATGACCTTTGTGACTTTATTCCTCTCTGTGGAATAGTTATGATTGGGGGATGTGACAAATAGCTTAATGCTTTATTTAGACCATTATTAAGAGCATTTTTACATTTTTGTGAAGTCCTTTTATTAGTGTCTTTCTACCTTAATTTGGTGAGAAAGTACTTGCTGGTGGGAGGTAAAATGACAGGTATAGAGGCAAGGTTAATTCATTTAACTTCTTCACAAAGTCTAATTCCACCTCCAAAAAAGTTTAATTCGATTGAAAAAGATTTGAGCAAAATTCTACTCTGATATAAATTCAGGCATGGTTAGTGATTGCCTCTCATTCTACTCTTTAAACAAGTTTCTTAAGGCAGGTGATGAGTGGGAAAAGGGAGGAGGAGGAAAGGGCACGGCCAGGTGGGAATAGGGAAACAGCCCCATCTAGGGGAACAAAGGCAGAGCATGGCCCGAATGCTATTTGCCCAGCTAATTCTCCTGGGATGAGACCAATAACAAAGATGACAAGGTTCCAGGAGATTCTATCTAATCATGGAAATAACTTATCGCCATGGATATGTAAGCCAACAGCCCTCACTAAATGGCTACACAGTCAACTGGATCTTAGAAAGATTTAAATCCTGTAGCCAGAAACGGGATCACTACAAACCAAGAGCTTGTTTCCCCAGTCATTCCTTTTACTTTACAATCATGCTTTTATAGCATTTTACAAGTTTCAGCTTTTTTGGAGCACACATTTTTTGTATGAAAGCGTTTTACTGTATTTACAAAGTAAATACAAAACATAATAGAGCATTCAGGTGTCAAAGAGTTAAATCACATAATAAGGCAATTTATAAGGAAGGAGATAAATAGCTTTGGGAGTACTGGGTCTGCAAAGCATTTCCAGGAAGCCATGATTAATTGTTCATAGAAATAAATTCCTGTTCTCTTATGAGAGCAGTATTATGTTCAGAGGTCTTACATATCCACAGGGCTCTCTAAGGAAGATAAATTATACTGCATTTTACACCGAAACAGAAATAGAAGGACAGTAGTAAATCAATAATGAATTTATATAGAAAAAATATTGAATTTATTTTCCATTTAATTTTCAGAGAAATACTTATGTGGTCTTTGAACATGTTATCCACTTTGAATGGGAAGCGGAGTTTTTTGTTTATTTTTGTTTCGTTTGTCTTGATTTTTAAATTACTATTAGGAGACCTGAGAATTTTAATTTTTTCACTTTGTTTTAATTAGGAAATCCATTGCAATGCTTTATTTTTTAACCAATAGTGACTCAAATTACTTAGGGTCCTATTCAGTTGTACCAGTGTTTAAGTAGATTGTGTTGCTACTATTTGTCATTCATTCATGTATTAGACAAACATTTGTTGAGAGTATATTATGTGTCTGTCACTGTTGTAGGTCTTGATATTAATAACACAGTGAAATAAAAATATGAAGGGCCTAACTTCATGTTGCTGCTTGTAATCTAGAAGAGACAAAAATTATACACAGAAAAAAATATTGTCCACTAGTAGAAATACAGTAAGTGTAGGGGGCATAGATAGAGTGATAGAGTTTGCTATCATGGGTAGAAGACTCAGGAAAGGTCTCCTTGAGATGGTTCATTTGTCTTGAGGGAAGTTAGGAAATAAGTTGTTTGACTATCTGGGGGAAGAATATTCCAGAAAAGAAACAAGACAGGCAAATTGTTTAAGATGCCATATGTTATGAGTTTGAGGAATTACAAGATCAGGTTGGCTCAGTGACCATGAAGCACTTTGGTAGGAAAGAGGCCAGAGAGGTATGAGGGAGTCAAATCACATTGGGACTTGTAGGAAGCCACTGAAGCTTACAGTATAGGAGCAATACAATCTGATTTGCAATTTAGAAATATCTTCTCTGTGAATAACAGCCGATGGGAGGACAAAGGCAGAAGCAGAGAGGTCATTTATCTTGTATCCTGTAATCTTGATAAATGTGTCAGTAATTCTAACTAGTAGATTTTACAAGATTTTCTATACAGATTATGTCTTTTATTAAATAATGAATTCATGTTAGATCATGAATGTGTTTGCCAGTGTTTTTCCTGTTTCTATTAAGATGATCATGTAATTTTGTATTTTTATATATATAATATATATTATATATAAAAATATATATATATACTATATATAATAGATATAACATATATTATATATATTATATATTATATATACATGTGTATATATAATGTACATAAAATATATAATATATATATTATATGTTATATCTATTATATATAGTATATATTATAGATAATATATATCATATATATATTTACCATGCATATATATACACATACCATACATATATATACACACATGTATATATATATAATACATATATATTATATATTTTGCATATGTTTTATATATTTTTTACATATATAATATGTATTATATATGTTTTACCTCTATATTTTATATTATATATATTTTATATATATATAATATATATATTAATATGTGTGTGTATATATGTATGGTGCTTACTTTTTTTTTTAAAACCAACTTTGCTTTATGAGCTAAATACAATTTTGTTATGATATAAAGTATTGTTATATGTTGCTTACTAGCATTTAGGCAAGAATTTTCCATGAGTATTTGTGAGAAATATTGGTCCTTTTTTGGGGAGTTACCTTTATCTATATTATCAGAATAATTCCAGTCTCAAAAAAATTGGTTGGTAAATGGTCCTTGATCTTAGATTTCATAAAATTTAAATCTAATAATTTTAATTTTATAGTAATTTCTTCTTTTATTTGATAGAATTCATTCAGGCCTGAGCTTTCCTTTGTGAAAATAGTTTTAATTACTATTTTAATTTCTTCATGTTTTATAGGTAAACATTCTGTCCCTGACTTACAGTATGTAAGTAAGTCATGGTTCACTTTACAATTTTTTGACTTTATCATTGGTTTATTGCAACATAACTCTAAGTCAAGGAGCATCTATATTCAGATTTTCTTTGTCTTTTTAAGTAAGTTTTAATAATTTCTGTCTTCCTAGGAATTTTTCTATTTCATTTAACTTATATAATTTGCTGGCATAAAGTTTTTCATAATAAGTTACTTAAATCCTATCACTGAATGAATCATAGCATTTAATTCTTATTTTTTAATAATATCTGTTTTTCAAAATTGCACCAATAACATTATTAATTCTACAATAAAAGTGATGAATACCGTGAACAAAAAAAAATAATAATCCCTTATAGTGTAATTTTTATTTATTCAGGGTCATTAATGATATCCCTCTTTTCATTATTATTTTTGTTAATTTGTGTTCTCTGAATTTTTTAAATTGCAAACTTTGAGTTTGTAAAACTTTCTTAATTGTTTCTCTGAGTTCTATTTGGTTGATATTTCCTCTAATTTGTATTATCCCTCTTTTTCTTGATTTGGGCTTAGTTCGCTCCTAGGCATCAAATTTCTGAAGGTAGAAGCTTAGGTTGTTATTTGAGACCTTTCATTTTTGTCATAAAGGCCATTATGACTATAAATTTTTCTCTTGGCACTGTTTTAGCTATTTTGCATGAATTGAGTTATATTGTGTTTTCAGTTTCATTCACGTCAAAATATTTTCTATTTTTGACTGTAATTACTTATCTGACTCATGGGTTACTCAGAATAGTGTTGTTTAAATTAATATTTTCAGATTTCCCATATTTTTTTCTGTTGTTGATTTTTAACTTCTTTCCCTTATGATCACATAGTCTGATATGTGTGATTTTGATACTTTAAAATTTATCAAGACTTTCTTCATTGCCTAGAATATGGTCTATGTGGAGAGTGGTACATGTATGCTTGAGAAGAATGTGAAATCTGCTGTTGTTTGCTCTAATATGCTATAGATACAAGTTATGTTGATACTGTTGTTCAAGTCTTGTATTGTTTCTGATTTTTAAATTGGGTCTATCAATTATTTAAAGTAGATTATGAAAATTTCTAGTTTTTATTGTTGCATTGCTTATTTCTCCCTTCAATTATCTTCATTTTTCTTATTTTGCTTCATGTATTTTTGGCCTGTCTATGAGATACTAATATATTTAAGTTGTTTTATCTTCCTGATACACTGACAGTTTTATCATTATGAAATTCACTGGTTGTCTATAATAATATATTTTACCTTAAAGTCTATTTTATCTGATTCTAATATAGCCCTCCAGCTCTATGATTTTTATCATTTATGGAATGTATGTTCACATTATGATCTATTTTTGTATTTTTTTTTTTTTTTGAGATGGAGTCTTGCTCTGTAGCGCAGGCTGGAGTGCAGTGGCGCTGTCTCAGCTCAGTGCAGTCTCCACCTGCAACCTCCACCGGCTGAATTCCAGCAATTCTCTTGCCTCAGCCTCATAAGTAGCTGGGACTCCCGGTGCACACCACCATGCCCAGCTAATTTGTTGTATTTTTAGTAGAGATGGGATTTCACCATGTTATGCAAGAGGGTCTCGATCTCCTGACCTTGTGATCCACCTGCTTCTGCCTCCCAAAGTGCTGAGATTACAGGCGTGAGCCAACGCACCCAGCCCTATTTTTGTATTTTACTTTAAGGTAGACTTCTTGTGGACAACTTATAGATGGTTGTACCTATTCTTATACATCCAATCTGATAATATTTGACTTTTGATTGGAGTAATAAGGTCATTATTATTACTACTACTACTATCATATTATTATTTAAATACAAATATTCTTTCTTCTGCTTTTGAGCTATTTTAATGTTCTTGTCATTTCAATTTTGGTATTGTGAAACTTTAGATTTTCCAGTTTTTATGATTTTTATATCCTTATTGGAGATTTCTGTTGATTAATTACTTTTATATTTTCCTTTAATTATTTTACCAGTTTTTTAGTCCTTTGAATGTATCTATAAAAATGGCTTATAATTATATTATGTCAATACAGTTAAGAATATGGTTGAATTTATATTTGTTATTTTCTATTTAGTTTTATAGATATCTCCTTTTTAAATTGTGTCTGTTCCTCCGTGGCTGTACTCTTCTGAGCTAAAAAGAAAATATTTAGTGTAGAATAGCTAAAAAAAAAAATTAGTGTAGAATAGTCACTAATTTACTTATTTCCTAAATGTATTTTTTGGTTATTTTCTGAATGATTATTTTAAGGATTGTATTACATATAATAATATATTCCTTAATTTATCATTATGTACATTCATTCCTCTCTTTTGCTATCATTATCATATATTCATATGTGTTATAAACTTCAATAATACAATGTTTTTTTCATTATCTTTCCATCTTTTTCCTCCTCTGTTCTTCACACTAGAAATTTTTATTGATCTATCTTTAAATCCAATTATTTGTCTGCTTTTGAGCTATTTTAATAATTTTTCATTTCATTTTTAGTTTTGTGACACTATCCAATTTTTATAATTGTTTACATTCTTATTAGGGATCTCTGTTGATTAATTGCTTTTATATTTTCCTTTGATTCTTTTAACTGCCTCCTTTAGTCATTTGAATGTATCCATAAAATGGCTTTGAAGCTTTCCTCTGCTAAATCTAATATCTGTTACTACTCAGAGAAAAATTCTATTGACTGTTTCTTTGTTTCCCGTGTAGGGGATACCATTTTTTTGTTGTTGTTGTTTCTTTACATGACAATTATGATTTGTTGAGAACTAGGTGACTTGTATAATATATTGTAAAAATTCTGGACTATAATATTTTTTCCTTGAAAAGTTTGTTGTTACATTTCGTTGGTTTGTTTCACTGTTCCCGTAGTAACTTGCTTCAGCTTTATCTTTGCAATCTGTATTTCATATAATATGTGGACACTCAAGTATCTGCTCCATTTATAGACGTGCTGTTAATTTTATTTTTAGGTCTCACTACTTAGTGGTTGATCCTGTGTTTGACAAGTTGTGTAGTCAGCCAATGAATGGACTAATGTGTTTGAGTTACTTGAGCCAGTAAGGCTTCCAACCTCTACCAACAGGAGGGTGAGTAGCTGATGAAGTGCATTCAAAGTTCGAGCCGTTTGTGAGTCTTCTCTATCAGACTCTTTCAAGTATCCCAATGCACAACCTTGTAGCTCAGAATCAACGAGAAGTGTGTGAATAGTTTGACTTTCTCTGGTCTCTTCTGCATATATGATTAGTCTTAGTTCGAAATATACTTGTTCCTCAACCACATAGTATCAAACTCATAGACTTGATATGTTGACCTCCTCCATTCACCTATATCTGAGAATTTACATTGACTGTTAGTGTTGCTGTGCATGGTTGTGACCTACCAATCCAAATAAGTAAATTTATTTTGCCTGCTGCAGAGAATCTGTTAGTTCTCCTGGTCTGATCCATTCTGGCAGAACAATCATGCTGAACTGGGTGGGGAGAGAAAATGAGATCATACCCAGGCCACATGCCACAGATCTCTGCTTTCTTACTCAATGTTCAGAAAATTTTAAACCATTATTACTTTTCAGATTGTTGTTTGACTTTGGTTGACTTTTGCAACTCAAAAATTATTTTCTTGCTTTGTCTTGTTTTGGCCTATCTGTTTGGCTTTATCAAATCATTTTTGGGAAAAGGATTTGACAGTCTCTGCAATTATAGCTTTAATTTCCTCTACTCAAAAAAAAAGAAAGCGATTTTATTTTGATTAATGAAAGAAAAGCAGGGTTAGAGTATGGGTTTGAGGCTCAATTTACTTCCAGATTGCATGATATATTGCTTTCCTGAATTTTTTTTTACTCTTTATTTATTTTTAATATATATATTTTATTGTACTTTAGATTCTGGGGTACATGTGCACATCATGCAGAATTGTTGCATAGGTACATACATGAAAATGTGCTTTTTTTTCACTTGTAATACATAAATAGTTTAAAATACTAAAAAGTCAAAGCTTGCACCACATACTGTGGAGGAATAGATTCTCAGAGTATTCGCCATTAAGGAGTGTTTTCTTCATCTTTAAAGCACATTAGTTTAAGAGGTTATTTATTGTTTATTGTTTTTGTTTTGTTTTCCTCCATCCATCTCTTGTAAGAAAGAAGGCACATGCCAGGTCAAATTGCCCCTTCAGCTGCTCAAGCCTTTGCTCTGCTTTCCTGTCTCCCTATCAGGGGATATCATTAGCTAAAGCACTTCAATTATCATACTCTTTACTAAATTCCTGCAAGAACATAGAAGTAGGTTAAATTGGGAAATCTGATGAAAGAACAGTACCTTAGAGATAATCATCTCACCTTAACAAAACGACTCTTTACTTAAATGGGGTAGGATAAAAATTAACGTGCATTTTAAATGCCCTCACCTGCATCACTAATTGCATCATAAGTTTCTTAAATCTAACCATTGCAACAATTCTGTTTGACTCAAGTGTTTCACTAAACTTTTTCTTGGAACTAGAATATTATAATTCTGAAGTAGTAACAAAAAAAAAGTCTTTAGTTTTTGCTTGAAAATATATAAAAGATCTTTTAGAAAGCATGTAGTGTTAAGACATTATATCTTTAAAATCCTATATTTATAGATTTATTTTTATTTAACTATTTAGGTTATTTTGCAGCTTTCTGTGATAGATATTCTCCTTATGCCCCAGTGTCTATTCTTCTTATCTTTCTTTTGGTAATAACGTCACTTCAGTGTTACCACGATTTTCACTTGCCCAGCTAGAAGGTACATTTTCCTGTGTACTTTGTATCTAGCAGTGTTTATGAAACTGCTGACTTCAAAGAGGTTAATTGACACATCAAATATTACACTTTTATTTTTGGTACATTTGAGATATAAAGCCATATTCTTAATTTCTAATAAAACTTTTGGTGATAAAATAATTTTCTAAAACATCCTTCTGGGAATAGAATAGTTTAACTCAGAATTAGCTTCAGTTTTCTTTTTCCTTTTTTTTGGATTTTATTCTCAACATCCACTAATCATATTCATGTTTTTTTTTTCTTTCAAATATTTCTGAACAAATTAAGAACTACTCTCAGTGGAGAGAATTTATTCTTATTCATTTTAAACTGAATCCCTCTTAGATAATCTAACAATAATATACAAATGGTCAGGAAGACTAACTGTTCAAAATGTCATAGAATACCATCAAATGTAAGATAAAATACTAGATATGAAGGTGCACCTGCAATGTAATAGGCCTTTCTAAATTTCGGTTATGTAGTAGAATCAATTGACCACTAGTTCAGTTTTGTCTACAAATGAAAGGAGAAAATTAACAGATCACAAATCTTCTAGTCAACATCTGAATCAGAGAAGATATGAATTTTGGGTTAAATGTGCCTTATTTAAAATCATCTAATGTCAGGGGTCAATATGTAATGCAAATTTTTATTTGAATATAACAAAATGGCGTTTTTATTTATTTGAATACAATAATATGGCATTTTTGATGTTTCTGTTATTGTGAGCTTAGGTTTCTAGCTCTGCATTCTGTCTCCACATGACTTAGAATGGAGAAAGCTATTTGTATAGAAGAAAAAATGAGAATAAATATTAGAAGGCATGGGGAAGGAGCTTCTGGTTATATTTCTTTACCTGTGTAATGGAAATAGTTTCATATTTCATCAATTCTAAGATCTACATTTTTTTTTTTTTTTACATTTTAACCTTTTTCAGATTGGGGCATATCAAACAATAAATATTGTACAATTTTAATTGATACCATGTTTTCATTTGTAGTGCTATATAAAATGCTGATGCGTCTTTTAGTTGGTGGTGTCACTGGTGATCAAATTATCTCTAGTCTCACAGAGAAAATCTAGAAAATAATTAAAAGTAGCATGCCATTTTGAGACATTTTACAAATACTTAAAGTGACATGACATCAGCCCTTTAAAAATACACCAAGCACTGGGGACAGAGGGTGGGGCCTGTAATCCTTGGGAGGCTTAGGCAGGAGGATTGTTTGGGACCAGGAGTTCAATGTTGTAGTGAGCAATGATTGTGGCACTAAACTCCAGTCTTGCAACAGAGTGAGTTGCCATTTCTTTAAAAAAGAGAAAAATAATACACTTGCATATTCCTAGCAGTGACCAGAATATTGATTTACAGTTAATACTGGCAGAACTATATTCTTGAAATGAATATCAATTCTCTATTTCAAAAGAATACATAGTATGTTGGTTGAGTGGTGTGAAAATAAAACTGAAAGATCAATATAAAGATATATCATGGGGCTGGGTGTGGTTGCTTATATCTGTGATTGCAGCACTTTGGGAGACCAAGGTGAGTAGATCACCTGAGGTTAGGAGTTAAAGACCAGTCTGGCCAACATAGTGAAACCCAGTCTCTACTAAAAATACAAAAATTAGTCAGACCTGGTGGTGTGCGCCTGTAATCCCAGATACTCAGCAGGGTTGAGGCAGGAGAATTGCTTAAACCAGGGAGGTGAAGGTTGCAATGAGCAGAGATCCCACCAATGCACTCCAGCCTGGGCAAGAGAACCAGACTCCATCTTAAAAAAAAAAATTTATACATATATATAAAATTTGGTTTCCTTTATATATATGTATATAAATATATCTATCTATATCTATATCTATTCTATATTTAGGACATAAGCCTTCAAGAACAAAGAGGAAACTCAATGTCCAGGAAGAAAAAGCAAGTTACCAGTGAGGAAAAATTCACCTATATTTTCTCCCACAACAATATATGATATCAGAAAACTGTGGGACAATGCACATTGCCTCTTGAATAAAACAAAGAATTTTTAAAAATTACATCCAACCAAATCGTTCTTCTTATTTAAATAAAGCCAAGAGACAGTCTGAAACAAGCAAAAATCGAACAATTATAGGACCAACTCGTTTTTCTTGAAAGAAAAAATTTTGACAATGAAATCTAGCCCACAGAGGAATTAATTCAAAATAAAGAACTTAGAACTGAATATGTGTGAAAAAGGCTAGTAGTATGCTTTTAATCAATTTTAAACAAATTAAAAATAATGATTGCCAATGATAATATATATGTTAAAAGCAATGACAGTTTAAAATTACGATATAATTAAGAAAATTGGAAAGAGGATGCCATTCCTCTTCAACTTTAATAGCAGAGTCAAATAATGCAGTTTAAGCCTGATTAAATTGGTAATATGCACTTAAAAATAATCATTTTAACCTAAATATTATCATGGTTTTAATTAAACTATATTGAGATACTTTAGTACTACCTTTTACTATTAAAAAACATTTCTCTAAATTCGCTACTTTCATTTAATTAAAAGCCAGCATTTTTGTTACTTAAGTTAATTTTATAATCCATCTCAATATTTTACTTTTAAAATATAAAGAGTATGAGTCCATTTTAGTAATGCTTTTTATAAATGATATCATGAATCATTTCTATTGATATGTATATGAATATATACACATAAAAATCTATACATATATAGTATATAAATATGTAAACATATTTAGAGTGTGTAATATGGCTTGACATCCTGAATGAAACATACTTAATGTTGCCAATCATTATTTCTCAGTAGCAAAATTTGAAGGGCTTTGATACTTTCTTTATGTCTTAGTTACTTTTTAAAAATATTATATATATTTATAAATCTAGAAATAATGATGAAATTAAGTGAAAGTTTGTATTTATGAACACCTTAGTTGATCAGAAATTGCAGTTTGTGAATTATTTAATGTGTGTTTTATATATACATATATAAACCATTATAGATATTTGATTTTTTCTCACATTTACACTAGTCTTTCTATGTGTACTTTAAAAATATCTCATTTTATTGTTTTCAAAGAAAGTTAACTTAGTTTTTGTAGAGATAATAACTATTTTTGCTCTCATATTTTATCAGTTTAAATATTTAAATACAGGACATTATTATAACAAGTTAAAGTGCAATAAATATTTTGATAACACATTATGTGACATTTTAAATTTCTTTAAATTCTTTCAGTAAAGATATCTGATTTTTTTTTTTTTGAGAAAGAAAGAAATAGAATAAAGAGAAAAAAGAAAGAGAAGGAGGGAGAGAGAACGAGAATCTTGCTCTATTGCTCAGGATTTCATTTAAATATGTGAAATGCTTATGCAATTACTAAAAAGTGATTTATTTCCTATTATGTGATCACTTTTAGAATAGGTATGATATAATATTGAAAAAAA